>PJEM01016098.1:8965-27266 GCA_004023845.1 Helogale parvula | reverse complement strand
CGGAAGCCCTGTTCACGAAGCGCACAGATGGTGGGGAAAAGGAGCCCGGGGTGGGGGGGTCCTCCCGCTGCCACGCAGCCCAATAGGAGGAGCCTGAGTTCCTGGGACGGTTCAGATGCAGGCTGTCACCTGGCACCTGACAGGCGCCTGTGCGGGCAGCTTTCCCTGCGACGTCTCCCCCCGGAGGTGCAAACAAAGCCAGCTGAAACCTGTTGTCCACGTAACCCCCGGGCTCAGGGTCAGGAAAGGATGCTCTTTCCGGTGTCCCTGCTGTGTATGGAACCCTGCTCCATCCCGGCTCCTACCCTGCTCCACGCTGACCCTCTGTGCTCTCTGCCCTCAGTCGATGGCCGGTGGAGCCCCTGGTCCCCGTGGTCAGCCTGCACGGTCACCTGTGCCGGAGGGATCCGGGAGCGGACGCGCGTCTGTAACAGCCCTGAGCCCCAGCACGGGGGCAAGGACTGCGTGGGGGACGTCCAGGAGCGTCAGATGTGCAACAAACGGAGCTGCCCCGTAGGTGGGTGTGAGGGCGGGACGCCCACCGGCTGCGTCCCTGTGGTCTGGACGCTTCGGTCAGATGGACCTCTAAGGAAGCCACTGCGCTTCTATTCTGGTTAAAAACATAAACATAGAAAACATAATATAAAAAGTAGGAAAGTAGAAAATATAGAAGAGAGAGATTAGGTCTGTGCTGGCGGAGATAACTGCATTTAACGCCCGTGTCCTCTCGGTTTGATGGGGCGCCAACATATCCCTGAGTGACTCGGTTTCCCCGACCGAACCGGGCGCTGGACACATGTCTCCTGGGCGCAGGCGGCTGTGCCCTGGCGCCGCCCTGTGTGCCCGCCCCCGCTGACCCGCCCTGTGTGCCCGCCCTGTGTGCCTGCCCTGTGGGCCCGCCCCCCTGACCCACCCTGTCCTTCCAGATGGCTGCTTGTCCAACCCGTGCTTCCCGGGAGCCGAGTGCAGCAGCTTTCCGGACGGGTCCTGGTCCTGCGGCGCCTGCCCCGTGGGCTTCCTAGGCAACGGCACGCACTGTGAGGACCTGGATGAGGTGGGTGCCCGGCCCGGGGCAGGGGTGCCCTCGGGGCTTGGGGCAGGGGTGCCCTCGGGGCCGGGGCCGGGGCTCACGCCTGCTCACCCTGCAGTGCGCCGTCGTCACCGACGTCTGCTTCACGGCGGGCAAAGCGCACCGCTGTGTCAACACCAACCCCGGCTTCCACTGCCTGCCTTGCCCCCCTCGCTACAAAGGGACCCAGCCCTTCGGCGTCGGCCTGGAGGCGGCCAGGACCGACAAGCAGGTGAGCGACCTGCCACTCGTGTTCTGGGAAAAGTCTGTGAATCAGTCGAGAAGAGCCCAGAGCACTGGGGGCAGGCGGAGAATCCCAGGCAGCCTCCCTGGGGGAGGAGGCAGGGGGTGCTGACTCTGGGGAAGCAGGAGGAGGCCTGTGGGAGCCTGTCCACCACCCTGACTGCCCAGCCCTGGGGGAGGGGCAGAGCTGAGCTTCTCTGCAGGGAGCCTGGCAGGATGAGGGTGGAGGGTCGCCTGCGGGCTTGGACCTCAGGATTGCTTCTGGAGAGCAGAGAGTGCAGCTCCGAGGCTCTGGGGGCCGCCCCTGGGGTACCTGAGGGGGGCCCTGCACCCCTGCCCTTGGCCCTGAGCACCCGCCTCAGACCCGCCTGGGAGGGGTAGGGGTCTCGGTGTGTCCTCACCACCGGCCCCCTTCCCGAAGGTGTGTGAGCCTGAGAATCCGTGCAAGGACAAGACTCACAACTGCCACAAGCACGCGGAGTGCATCTACCTGGGGCACTTCAGCGACCCCATGTTCAAGTGCGAGTGCCAGACGGGCTACGCCGGCGATGGGCTCATCTGCGGGGAGGACTCGGACCTGGACGGCTGGCCCAACAAGAACCTGGTCTGCGCCACCAACGCCACCTACCACTGCGTCAAGGTGGGCGCTGGGGCTCGGGAGGCCGCGATCCCCCCCCCCCCCCCCCCCGGATCCTGCCTGCTGCCCTGCTCCGCCCAGGCCTTGACTTCCGTCTCCAGCCACCCCCCACTCCCTACCCCCCCACCCCCGTTCCCCAGACCCCACCTCCCACCCTCTAGGAATTCCCCTTCCGGGTCATGGTGGCTGTTTGCAGACAGCCTGCTGGACTGAAGGGCTGGGGTGCGCCTCGGCTCCCAGCTGCACCCCGCCCCACGCAGCCTACTGCGCCCTGGCAGGGACTTGCTGGAGAGACTCACGTTTCACCCACCTTTGTGGGGCTGGGGGAGCTGGGCCACCAGCCTCTCGTGGGCTGCAGACATAGCCCCGCGGGCTGCGCCTCCCTGGGACCTGGGGTCCCTGCGGTCTGCTTGGAGGCCGCCCTGGAGCCTCCGAGGCCCCGGGTGAACGTGGTGGGAATGCGAGCCTCACCACCACAGCACGGGTTTGCATTACAGCTGGGCTGGTTGAAGCAGTGACTTTTCTAAGTGCGCCAGGCAGGGGGACATCACGGGCTCCACGCCTTGGTTTCTGACTCCATGTCTTTGCCCGACTCCCGGACCTGTGGGCTGAGGAGGGGGGCCGTGTGGGTGTGGCTCTGTGAGGGGGGCCTGGAGGCGGGATCTCGGGGGCTGGGGGGCCCCCATGCCTCCAGAGCAGCAGCCCCTCCCTGTCCTCGGGTTCCTGCGGGGTCCTAGGCGGAGGACGTGAACTGCCCTGGTCTGGAAGATGGGCAGCGGTTCGGTGTCTCCAGGGTGGACTTGAGGAGAAACCTGCGTGTCCCCCACTGAGGACCGAGTGTGACCCCGACGCAGTCCGCTCTGTGCCCGAGGCTGTGCCCTCCTGCCCCCCCAGTGTCTTTCTGACTCGCGTGCGCCCTCTGATTGCAGGACAACTGCCCCCTGCTGCCGAATTCTGGGCAGGAAGACTTTGACAAGGACGGCACGGGTGACGCCTGTGACGGCGATGATGACAATGACGGTGTGGACGACGAGAAGGTGAGGGCGGGGGGAGCGTGTCCCCTCACGGGACCGTCTGGGGCCTGGACTCCGCGGCCGTGTGCAGCGCGTGGGGCCCCAGCCAGGCTGGAGGGGCATCTGCCTGCAGGGCGCCCGCCCACCCTCCTGTGGGTGCCGAGGGGCTCGCCCGCACCGAAACCCAGCTCGGTCACACTTTCTGGGGAAACTGTCAGCCAGGTGACCTCACAGTCACAGCAGGAACAGGCCTCACCTGCCCTGCACCGGCCCACTCGCTCGCTCAGGCCCGCGGCAGATCTGTTCCCAGCCTGTCGTCTCTGCTGTAAGGAGGTCTCTCCCCGTCAGCCGGGCAGGTGCACAAGTCACCAGGACGCGGCTGGACGGCAGGAGAGCGTCGGGCTGAGGCTGAGGGCTCCGCGTGGGGGCAGGTCCCCCCGAGTGAGCGACTCGCCTCCCGCAGGCGCCCGACCTCCCCGCTTGCCTTTTCCGCAGGACAACTGCCAGCTTCTCTTCAACCCGCGCCAGTTCGACTATGACAAGGATGAGGTTGGGGACCGCTGTGACAACTGCCCGTACGTGCACAACCCAGCGCAGATCGACACGGACCACAACGGCGAGGGCGACGCGTGCTCTGTGGACATCGACGGAGACGGTCAGTCCGCCCCCGCCGCGGACGTGGTGCTGGTCCCGTGGCCGCACCTGCGGGCTGCTGCGAGGGGAAACGGGCGCGAGCTGTCCTCTCCGGAGCCCTGCCTCACCCGGCCGGTCCCCTCCCCCGCCCCCAGGGCCGCCGGCCTCAGGATCACCCTTCATGTGCATGTGGCACCTTCCTTCCGTGACCCAGGCCCCTAGTCCTGTGCCCTGTGTCCTTCACACGTGTGTTTCCTGTTCACACATGTGACTGTGCCCCGCCAGAGCCCCGAGTGTGCAGTCCTGTGTCCTCAGCAAACTGCACCGGGAGAGACACACCTGACCGCTGTGCCTGCCTCCCTGTCCAGGGATATTCCGCCCACACCCTTACTTCTAACCCCTCACGACCCAGCCATGGCAAAGCGCCCTGGGAGTCCCCGGGTGGCAGGAGCCTCCGACACCACCAGGTCACATTCAGCCGGAGAGGCCACTGCCCTGGAAAGGAGCCCATGCCCCCAGCGGCGACAGTCGCCCGCTGCCCACCAGGCGTCTGCAGGCTGGGCCGATTCGCCCCTCTGTCCCAGCAGCGGTTGGAGCACGTGCCAGCCATTCTTCGGGGCCGTTCCCGCCGCCGCCCTGCCCTGCTCCCTCAGGCCCCGCCTGGCCCGGGCGAGAGGCTTCTTGGCCTATCTTGTGTGTTCCTCCCGATTCAGCGACTGTGGTGCTGGCGGTGCCGCCGACGGGCCGTTGTTGCCCGCTGTAAATTCACGGTCTCACGGCCCCGGTGCCGTGGGACCCACTGCCCGCTTCCAGGGCTCTTGGAATAAGGGCCGCACCTGCCAGCCTCCGCCTCCGGCACGCGCCTCCCTGTAGAAGCAAGTCCCAGCTCAGTTCCCGGGGGCTCGTGGCCTCTTTCTGGAATGGGTCTGGGGGAGAGAATCCACACGGAGATTTCAGAGGTGACCCACGTGACCACGTGTGACAGCTCTTCGTCATGTGACATCATCTGGGAGCCTCCAGGAGTGGCTCTCTTTTAAACCAAGGGAATCTGAGCTTTAATGGGAACCCTGACATCCATTCTTCCGGGAGCCTGATGATATTTACACTTTCCCGTATCCTTAGCTCCGTTTTTACCAAATCGAAGTTTATCTGTAAGTTCCTTGATGCGGGGGAAGCTCTGTGTTTGTGCTAAGCTAGCACGCGCCTGTCTTCCCCCGAACACCTGCAGACGTCTTCAATGAGCGGGACAACTGTCCCTATGTGTACAACACCGACCAGAGGGACACGGACGGGGATGGCGTGGGCGATCACTGCGACAACTGCCCCCTGGTGCACAACCCGGATCAGGTAACGGATCGCGCTCGGTCGGGTGTGTGTGCGAGCGGAAGGGGCATCCCAGGACCTAATCGTCCGTGGATATATGTGTCGTTGTGGCTTCCCATTAGCTCTGCCAGGAAGGACAACACAGGCTTCTCAGTAATTTTAATTGAAAACCTTTACTGAACCCAGCGCTTCAATCTTGGTGGCCACGGCTGCCGTGCGCGTGGGGGCCTCTCCTCCCTGTCTGAGGGGAACGGGGCACCTGCCCTCCATCTGCCTGTGTCCCTGATGCAAACGTGGGGTCTGGCTTCTCCTCCAGATACACCTCCGGAGGACACAGCACACAAGGCGCTGCTGTCGCCTGGAATGTGCTGTTGCAGATGGCACAAAGGCACTTGCTTCCCCAGCCTTAATTCTTCCCTCTTCTTTCTGGGAAGCGGGCCTGTGTAGCCGAGTCGCCCAGGTGCTGCCCCTGCTCTGAGACTCGGCTGCTCACCCGAGGCAGGAGGCAGCCCAGCCCCAACGTCGGCAGTGGCGTCCAGCCTGGAGTCTGTCCACCCAGCAGGTGCTCAGCCAGGTCCCTGTTCTGTCCCCCAGACGGACGTGGACAATGACCTCGTAGGAGACCAGTGTGACGACAACGATGACATCGATGATGACGGCCACCAGAACAACCAGGACAACTGCCCCTACATCCCCAATGCCAACCAGGCTGATCACGACCACGATGGCCAGGGCGACGCCTGTGACTCGGACGATGACAACGACGGGGTCCCAGACGACAGGGACAACTGTCGGCTAGTATCCAACCCAGGCCAGGAGGACTCAGACGGTAG
The DNA here is from genome assembly GCA_004023845.1 of Helogale parvula. Classification (NCBI taxonomy): domain Eukaryota; kingdom Metazoa; phylum Chordata; class Mammalia; order Carnivora; family Herpestidae; genus Helogale; species Helogale parvula. Next base: position 21,515 of record PJEM01016098.1, on the reverse strand, counting down.
GTGCCCCGTTCCTCTTTGGAAGATTGGTGCCCAGCGCCAGTGAGTAGCTCCGCACGCCCCGCCCCCTCAGAAGGCAGGCGCCCCGCCCCCGTGAGGCCGCGCCGTCGAGGGCCCAGCCCGCCAGCACAGCCGCAGGCCAGGCACCAAAGCCATTGGTGGTCTCCGCAGAGACGAGCCCGTCACAAGCGGAAGGAGGAGGAGTCTAGGCTCAGCGAGGGTTGGGGATTTATTCTTTCAAGGACAACGCAAACAAAAATGGGGTGTGAACTATCAGGAAAAGGAATGGTTTTCCGGCTGCGGCTCCCAACCGGTGGGCTGCCTCGGGGCAGGGTCTTGAGGGAGGGAGAGGGTCTGGAGTAGACAGTGAGGTGCGCGCTGGGCTCCGGTCCAGGGGGAGCCGTGAGAAGGTGACTTCTGGGCCCCGGACACGTGTGGGCGGCTCAGCCTTTGGGACCAGAGACTGGGTGTGTGCTTCTGAGCCTAAGTGACTCACAGGCGAGTGGCGGACCCGGGATCTGAGGGCAGCTCCGGGGGTCACCACAGAGCCATGTGGGGGACTCCAGCAGGACACGGGAAGCCTGTCTGGATGCAAGCACAGCGCTCAGCTCAGGAGCCCACCATCTACCATGTCTTCTCGTTCTTGGCTATCCGATGGCAGGTGACGGGCGTGGGGACGCTTGCAAAGATGACTTTGACAACGACAGTATTCCAGACATCGATGACGTGTGTCCTGAAAACAGTGCCATCAGTGAGACTGACTTCAGGAACTTCCAGATGGTCCACCTGGACCCCAAGGGCACCACTCAGATAGACCCCAACTGGGTCATTCGCCATCAGGGCAAGGAGCTGGTGCAGACGGCCAACTCGGACCCTGGCATTGCTGTCGGTGAGCCTTCAGGTTCACAGCACCCTTCTGCGGTTCCCGGGGGCATGCGGCCCACGGGGCATGGGGGGGCTCGGGGGAGCCATGAGGTGGGGTAAGGGGGTCCCCGTCCTTCCCTGTCTGCCTAAGTGGTCTCGATGGAGGAACTGGGGAGGCAGGCAGGCATGACATCATGTTCAGCAAGCCATTTTATTCTATGGACTTGACATATAAGATATTACATAACACATAAACCATCTGTCAAACTCAGGAAGTGGGGTCTGAAAATATTAAACCCTCTACATTTGTGAACCCCAGAGCCATGAAAGCGGAGGTGGATGTAAGACCAGAGCCCAGCCTCCTCCCACCTGCACCCACTGATCCCGGGGCCAACCGGGCGTGCCCTCCAGGGCCGTTCCCGCCTGCCTCTCACGACTGAGCCTTCCCTCTGACACCCAGGTTTTGACGAGTTTGGGTCCGTGGACTTCAGTGGCACGTTCTACGTCAACACCGACAGGGACGATGACTACGCCGGCTTCGTCTTCGGCTACCAGTCCAGCAGCCGCTTCTACGTGGTCATGTGGAAGCAGGTCACGCAGACCTACTGGGAGGACCAGCCCACGCGGGCCTACGGCTACTCGGGCGTGTCCCTCAAGGTGGTGAACTCCACCACGGGCACCGGCGAGCACCTGCGGAATGCGCTGTGGCACACGGGGAACACGCAGGGTCAGGTGAGGCCGGCAGGCACCAGAGCGTGCTCGGGAGAGAGGCTCTGGCCCCGGAAGGTGCCCTGTCTTTGTGTTTCTGTTATTTTTAACTCAAGTTAGGTAATTTTAACAATCTTCTGTTGAGTACCTACCTCGTTAAAGATGCCATGCTTCTATAAATAGTCAACAATCCTCTTGTAAATCACACGTGATCCTAGCCTCTTCCAGAGACAAGGGGAACTGGGTTTTAAAAGGGCAAGAGTTTGGCCCAAGGCCCCGTGTCGAAGAAGCAGGGGATCCAGGTTCGGCGTCCACGGCTCTGGCTTGGCGCCCTGTGCCGTTAGCACTGGACGGTGTGGCTCCCTTCGGGGACTCCGGTCCACACCCGAGGCTCACAGTGGCGTGAGCTGCTGGGGCTCCCGGCAGAGCTGTGGGGCGGCACCTGAACTCAAGAGGGCTGTTTTCTCAGGTGCGCACGCTATGGCATGACCCCAAAAACATTGGCTGGAAAGACTACACTGCTTACAGGTGGCACCTGACCCACAGACCGAAGACGGGCTATATCAGGTGAGGGTGGCTCAGAGCCGGTGGCTCGCACCAGGGTCCCCAGCAGTAAGGAGCAGACCAGGGTGGGGGAAGCACAGCCTCGCCGTCCGGCCGTGATGCTTACTCGCCCACATGCTGTCCGCATGTCAGAGACACATCAGCACGTGTGGTCCTGCCCCGGGCACTAGGGCAGGGCCACCTCTGCAGCTCGCGCCTAGAGGGTGGACCCGGAGCACGTGGCTTCAGAGTCACCTGAAGGCCACGGGGAGGAATGCCAAGGTGGCGAGGACCTGGCATCCAGGCAGAGGGACCTGGAGATGCCCGTGCCCCCCACCAGGCGCTGTCAGAGCCGGAGAACACTGTGGCTGAGGCTGGGTCTTGGAACGGTGCCCCGTCACTGCTGACAGATCCTGTAAGGACAGCCCTGCTGCCTGGAACTCACGTCCTGCTCCTCTCCCCTGCGCCCCTGTTTCCAGAGTCTTAGTGCATGAAGGGAAGCAGGTCATGGCGGACTCGGGACCCATCTACGACCAGACGTATGCTGGCGGGCGGCTGGGTCTGTTCGTCTTCTCTCAAGAAATGGTCTATTTCTCGGACCTTAAATACGAATGCCGAGGTGGGTGAGAACACCGTTGGTGCGTGTTTGCGGCGCCGACAGCGGGGAGGAGACGTGCATTTAACCTCCCTCGCGTTAAAGCGGCGCATTAGAGCCACAAGCGGTGGCCACTGCTGCTTGGTAGCGTGCGCTGTGTTTTGTTCAAACGGACGTGAAAGTCTTTGGTGGCGCGGACGCTTCCGGGTCCTCGTGGGCTCTGCCGCTCCACGTCGTGCTCCATCCCGTGCGTGGGCGTTCCAAACGGCTTCTGGGCCTCCGGTGGCATTTTGGATTTTAGATTGCTGCCCTTGCTGAAAAGAGGAAGGAGGGAGGGGGTTCTCTGTAGTTGCCTCTCTAGAAAGATACCTGATCACAGCGCTGCTGGCCTGGGAGGGAGCCCCCCATCTGGTCTGACCCCATGTGGCCACGAGGCCACGAGGACATTCCCTCCTGCCGGTGAGGTCAGTAAGGCTCAGAGATGCTTCTCAGAAATCCCACAAGGGGAGAAAGCAACACGAGAAACATCTGGTGAAGTTTGCTTTGCCGTCTGCGGGGCAAAGACCCGATGTCTTCCCCCCACGCCTCCCTTCGCACCTCCGTCCGTACTGTGGATATCGTTTTACAGTGATGCTTAGGTTGCAGGTAAGACAAAATAAAACGAGGTACAACTCATGGTGCAGCCGTCCTAACTGTGTGCTGTTGTCTTGTAGATGTCTGAACGGGACGGGCTGCACTTCCGGAATGTACTGTAGATGCCGTTGCCTAGACCCCTAGTCTGTGTGGGTGCTTCCGGCTTCGCTCGCTTTAGCAGCAGCTCCTGCCCTCGACCCTGACTTTGGGGGTCCTTCACCGACATCACCCTGTGCCCAGGTGCCTTCAGAGCAGACTGCCCGTGGGCCCCACAGGTGACCGTCCGCCCGGAAGACAGCTGATGACGTACGGACTCTGTGCAGTGAGAAGCGAGCGCGGCATGACACGCTTCTTGTTTGTTTAAAAAGAATGACGTTTACATATAAAATGTAACTACTTATTGTATTTATGTGTATATGGAGTTGAAGGGAGTACTGTGCGCAGGCCACTATCATAAATTAAGCGGAAACAATACTGCGACGCGACTGAGTGCTTCAGCCCTTTCCACGCTTGGGTCCGAGGTGCTGGCCAGCAGCGGGTCCCGGCGGGTTCACCGCATCCGGAGTTGTGTGGATGGCCGGGGTCGGGAGCCCTCACACGACGTGGGGGGCCAGCTCGCTCTTACTAGAACGTGAAGGGTGATCAGGAGGACAGACAAAGCCCCTTCCCCCACTGTCCCGCCCCGCGGTGGGGTCCGGAGTCCAGAGTCGGTCCTCGGCCTCCGATAGCGAGATCAGCAGAGTGCAGGGGCGCCTGGTGGGGGGCTGGAGGGAACTCCAGTCGTGTCTCTGGGTTCTGCTTCCGAGGCCAGGGTCTCTGCGTGAGCTTTTCCCAGTCCCTGCTCCTGACGCACGAAGCAGCCCGTGCACTTTAGCATCTAATCCCTCCTCTGGGCTTTGCAGCGAAGCAGAAGTTGCTCACCTAGTCTGGCAGCACTTCATTAAGGTTCCAGTTATACGTGGTTTGTTAATATTTATTAAATGGCTTCAGAATGCGGCTTCACTGACCAATAACTTATTCTGAGTATGTGCAGTGACACGTGTGTAGCATGATTTCTGGGAGTAAACGTACAGCGCATACATAATACAGAGATTCAGTTACGAAAGTATCTTCCTGTCAAGATACAAGTTTTACCATGTGCTGTGGTCACGATAAAGCTTCACACGGAGGGGAGTCAGCAAATGATGGAGACTTGATAAAGGGCCTTGATCTACACTGTTGCCCCGCGCTGACCCAGTGTGTGCTGCTCTTCCCTGCGGCACGGAGGGCTCAAAACCTCACGTGCTGAAGGAAAGTCAGCATCAAGCCTTGCCCCACACGCCCGTCCATCCCACAGCGATACACAGAGTTTTGTTTCGTTTCTTGCTTTCAACTGCGTGTTCTTTCTACAGGAAATATTAATCTCCCTCCGCTTAAGGGTTTAATAAGAGAAGTTTGTCTTATCTGTCTGACGCGGGCAAGTCCTTCTCCCCTTTTTGTTGATCGTGATCTCACTTCTGTGTGAAATGCAGAGGACCCATAACTCTTGTCCTCACTTGCACATTTCATTCGATAAAGTTGTATTTGTTGCTTCCTTTGAGGTTGACTTTTTGTTTTGCTGCACTTTGGATTTACTCTGTGGAGCTGTGTTCCCAGACAGCGGGGGTTTGGGGACTGGACTAAAGTAATGGCCGCCCAGAGCGCGCCGCGTCCAGGTCGCCTGACGGACGACGCGGCAGTGCGCGGGGACGATGTGAATATTCAGAATGTACCATATTTTTTGGGTAAATTATTTATGTTTTTTTGACAAACTTCTCTTCCAGATTGATGAACCTTCATTTGTTTTGCCAAAGACTGTAAATATTTATTTATTTGTTCACATGGTCAAAATCTCATCACTGAAACCCTGCATTTACTTAGCTAGAGCCTCATTTTTATACTTTAAAGATTAATAACAGGAAATAAATTGTACAAAGGTTTTCTATAAATGAATCTCTCTACCTTTTTTAAGAAGAATGAGCAGGTTCCTGCTGGGGGGAAGGGAGACGCACCCCAACAGGGAGGGGGTGACATGTTTGCAGGTCCCGTCTGTGCCCCCCGGAGGTTAGGGTGTAGGTGTGGGGTCCTCCCAGAGAAGGCAGCCCCACCGCGGAGCAGGACGCAGCCACTGGGCATCCCCTCCTGCCTGTGGCTTGAGCTGTATAACTGGCTTTGGGAGAGTCCCCAACGCAGCCAAGAGAAGCGCCGACCCCCGGGCTCCCGACCCCTGGGAGACAGGAGACCCCGGTAACCGGATCAGACTCCTGTGAGCTGCGCTTGCTCCAGACCAGAGCCAGAGGCACACATGAGCCTGCGGCAGAGACACAGACGCCCCGCGCCCCAGGGGGAGGGGTGTGGGGTTTCTCTGGATTCCCAGATGCCTTGTGGGGTTTCTGAGTGTCACACTGGAGTCAAATATGGGGGGGGGACACAGGCGTTTGGCAGAAAAAAGTGGGAAGGAGTCAGGCGCTGGAGCTACAGGTCACAGGACGGGCTGCTGGGGGTGGGGTGGGAAAGCCCTGCTTCCATCTGGGGGCAGCGAGGGGACTCTGACGTAGCGTGGGGGGAGCACCCCAAACAGGAGCCTTTGACAAACTGAGAGAGAAGACAGTTCGGGAGGTGCTTGGGGTTGGGCTGTGGCCATTGGAGGGAGCGTCACACACATTTTCCTGAAGACACGACAGGACACACTTCAGAAGGACGCCCGGGAGGCGGCGTGAGGGTGAGACTCGTCTCTGGGTGATTTATAACCAGTGGAAGGGTGTAGCAGATCCGGAGCGGTCCCCTCCCCGGACTGACCGTCTATGACCCGGAACAGGACACGTTGGGTGCCCCACTCTGTTCCTTCTGGGCGGGGCTCCCACACAGCAGAGTCTGCATGCCCCCAACCCCGTTTGTCCTGGAAACACTTGCAGTTGCAAGGATGTAGGGTGTGTCTGGCTCCAGGCGCCGTGAGTGATGGACCCAGAGCCCGGGGCGCTGGAATCCCACGGAGGCAGGAACCTCCCAGCACTCTGGGGACAGCCCTGGCCGGCGGAGCTCTGCTCCCAGGGGAGTGACTTGGCGGCCAGGGCACGGTCTGGGGACAGGAGCAGCAGCCACCAGCATCGCGGCGCCGTCTGCTCTGGGGAAGCCATGGGGCGTCCCTGCCAAGTGTCAACCCACAGCCGCCGGCTGGGCCTCACTGTCCTCGCACCGCGTGGGCGGCCCTGCCCCTCCTCAGGGTCCCTGCCAGGCCCCCCGAGGGTGGAGGCGGGCCCTCACGCCTCCCGGCATGACAGAGCCTGAACACTCAGCGCGTCCCGGTCCCGCTGTCTCCAGAGAACGACGGTCCCCCAGAGCACGTCACACGTTTTGGCACTGCAGCCTTCAGCGAAGACACACTCAGAATCCAGCTTGACACCACGGCTTTACTCAGGGCGCCCCAGCAGCACGTCTAGGTCACGGGACCACATGTGTGTGCACACAGGATGGTCGGTGGTGGGACAGCGGCCCAGGAGGAGTGAGGAGGGGTCCCAGCTGCCCTCAGGCCATGCCGGGCTTGTCCCCTACCCCCGTACACGCCCACCTTGTCCCCTGGCCCCCAAGACACGCCCACTTTGTCCTCTGGCCCCCCCAGGGACACACCCACCTTGTCCCCTGGCCCCCCCGACACACCCACCTTGTCCCCTGGCCCCCAGGACACGCCCACCTTGTCCTCTGGCCCCTCCGGGACACGCCCACCTTGTCCCCTGGCCCCCTGGGACCAGCTGGGGCTCAGCCCTCCCTCTGCCCCAGGAGATTGCCGGGTGCTCTGTGTTACAAAGACAGTGTGACTGCAGGTTAACTGGGAGCATCTGGCAGGTTTTGAAAAAGAAAAACTGAGTAAAAAGAGGAAAGAGTGTTAGTACAATAAGACTGGGTTACACTTTATTTTATATACTATTTACTTCCAAACTGTGTCATTTATACAAATTTACTTTGTCATTCTGTGGATGCATTTTTTTATTTGTGAAAATTGTTTAGTTATTCTGGGTTGGGACAGAATGTAAATTTTCCCTCTTAATACAATTATTTTTCTTTTTAATACAGCTTTCTGGAACAAAGACCTATCGTTCCTACATTGTTAAAGAAGACCTATATATTAAATATGTTATTGTATATTTAATATGGAATATTTAAGGATCTATACTTAGGGTTGTATTTAATATTATGCACACAGTTGGGGCACCTGGGTGGCTCAGTCTGTTGAGCATCTGGCTTTGGCTCAGGTCATGATCTCACGGTTTATGGGTTCGAGCCCCACGTCGGGCTCTGTGCTGACAGCTCAGAGCCTGGAGCCTGCTTCAGATTCTGTGTCTCCCTCTCTCTCTGCCCCTTCCCTGTTTGCGCTCTGTCTCTCTCTCTCTCTCTCTCTCTCTCTCTCTCTCTCTCAAAAATAAATAAACATTAAAAAATACGCACAGTTAGTGCATAGCTTACAGAGACACAACCTCCCTGCGAGGAGTAAACTTAGAAGTGGCTTCCTTGCGGGTGGGACTCTGCGCGTTCCGGTTCGGGCTTCCTGCGGCTCCGGAAGGATAAAGCAGCGGGTTCGAGGGAGGATTCCATCAAACTTTGGAGTTTCTCTCTGTGTTTGTGAAGAATCAGCCCTCGCCCTGTGGGTCTGGAGCCGGCGCAGAGCGAGGCTGGGGACCCCGACCAGGGCTCGTCCCACAAGGGGAAGGAGACACACCCGACAGCCCAGCCTGGCAGCGTTTACACAGCACACTGAGTTCCGGGCTGTTGCATGTCATTTGCTAAACAATATGACACCTGCCCATTCTGAACCCTGTTGCTTGAGTGGCCAAATATCTCATTTAAAGGACTTTTAAAGATAATCTTCTTTAATTCCCAAGATCTTTCTTTCCTAATGCCGTATCCTTCCCAGATTGAAAAAATGGGAGCACACCTTAAGTGTAATGACAGTGTTGTGTGCCAACCACGCGGCGACACAGAGGAAAGCGTGGGGAATGCAGCCGTCAGAAGAGCCTGCTTCCACACACCTGCGACACGCAGTCCGGAAACGAAACGAAGAAAACAGTTCCACTTACAAAACATCCAAAGCAATAAAATTGGTAGAAATAAACTCCGTGAAAGAAGTGAAAGACTTGTGGAATGAAAACGGACAGTATTGCTGAAAGAGACTAACACAATCCCACGTCAATGGGAAGGCCGTCTTGTTCACAGAGGGAGAGGGTTATTGTGGGGACGGAACCGGCACCCCGAGGCCTGCAGACTCGGTGCCGTTCAGCCCGAGTCCTTCCCACCTTGTTTGCAGGAATGGAAAAGATGACCCTCATGTCCCTAAGGGATTGCAAGGGCTCCGAGCAGCCAACACAGGATTGAAAAGTAACGAAACCTGGAGAACTCGCACTTCCTAATTTTAAAATTTGCTACAAAGCTGCAGTGTCAGGACTTCCCAGAGGACAGACCTACAGACGGAGGGAGTGGAGGACGGTGTGGATGGTTTTCAAGAAGCCTTCCAGGCCACCCCGCGAGGAGGGAAGGACCCCCAATCAGGGACGCTGGGCTTCACATGCAACAGAATAAAGCTCACCCTCACCTCACACTGCATACACAGAATTAACTTAAAACGAATCAGCAACCCAACTCTAAGAGCTAAAATCACAAAAATCTCAGATGAAAACACAGTTAGAGCCTCACGACCGTGAATTTGGGGATCGATTCTTAAGTCTGACACGAAGAAGCAGGAGGAACAGAACAAACAGCAGACAGATCGGACTTCCCAAAATGAAAACCACTTGTCAAAGAAGTAAAAAGACGAGTCACTAAGTGGGAGGAAGTATTTACAAATCGTGCGTCTGACGGAGCCTGAGAATCCGCGACGACTCTTACCAGCCAACAACAACAGAGGCAGAAAAACTCCATTAAAAAGCGGGCAGCGCACTTGGAAGACATGTCTCCCAAGAGGACGCACAAACGGCCAGTAAGCAGGGGACGGTGCTCGGCATCCTCGGTCGTCAGGGAGACGGGACGGGAGTTGAGCCGCCTCGCCCCCGGCAGGACGGTCACGACGAAAGACCAGTGTGGGTCTGCGGGGAGGTGGGTGTCGGACCCGGCCGCAGGCCGGACAAAAACGGGTCAGCTGTTCCATAACACTGGCCAGCGGTTCCTCAGAAGGTTGACCAGAGGGAGGGCGCGTGAGCCCCGGCCCCTCCGGACACGCACCCCACACGCGGAGCCGGGAGCTCGGACCCTGCTGGTACCTGCCCAGGATGGTCCCGAGGGGGAAGCCATGTCAGCGTCCTCCAGCGGACGGACAGGCGAACAGAAGGTGGCGAGCCCGACGTGTGAGGACCTGGTTCCTCCGTCAGAGGCGGCGGCCCAGACACACGCGGAACGTGCGTGAATCTGAGTAACGCCGTGTGGAGTGAAAGAAACCAGACGGAAGGCCATGTGTTGTCCAATCAATTCCCTTGATTTAAAGTATTCAGGGGGCGCCCGGGGGCCTCAGTCGGTTGAGTGTGAGGAGACTTGGTTTCAGCTCAGGTCATGGTCGCACAGTGCGTGGGTTCAAGCCCCACGTCGGGCTCCGTGCTGACAGTGTGGGGCCTGCCTGGGATTCTCGGTCTCCCTCTCTGTCGGCATCTCCCCTGCTCTCTTACTCCCTCTCTCGCAAAGTAAATAAATAAACTTAGAAAAATTAAAAGTCTATTCAGGTTAGCCAAGGCTCCAGACGCTCGGAGCCCCGGGGGGGGGGGTCACTGGGGCCCGGGTACGGCGGGGGAAGGGGGACGGGTCAGCGGGGAGGGGAGTCCGCTCGGGGCTGGCGTGTGCTGGAGCTGCCGGAGGTGATGGTCTGCACTTTACAACCAACTAGTTCAGTCCCCATGACCCTCACCTCCGTGACGGACACACGGCCCCCTCCCGCCGCCACCGGCCAGGCTAGGCGCTCCAACGGATCTCCGGACACTTGCTTTGAGGGAGTCCAGGTTTCAGGTGAGCACAGACGTGTCAGGGCCGGGCCATGAGGATGGCCCCCGGGCCCTCCAACTTGTGGTTTTGCTGTTTTCTGGTCCTGTTCCTGCCGGGCCTCTTCATGGGGGGAGGCTCTGGAGTCAGAGTCTGACCCTGACTTACAGCCTCTGAGCCTCAAGCCCCCAGGCCCTGCGCCTCCCCCAGTGACTGGGTGGCTCTCCCCTTCTTGTGGGGGGAGCGGGTCCACAGAGTGAGGTTCGTGGAGGTTTAGCCCCACGTTGAGAGGGATCGCTGGGCGCACGGCAAGGGGGCCGTCCTGCGTGGGGAGCTTTGCCCTTAGACACGGACTTGGAGAGGTCGCTGGGTCCCCGTGCAGCCCTGCCCCTGCCGCAGACCCCGGCTGAGGGATGCGAGCCACGGGACTTGCTGCCACAGGGACCCTGGACTCCCCGAAACTGCCCGTGAAGGATGGTGGGTGTGTGCTCCTGCCTCCCTCGTGGCTCGGAGGCCTCCGTGATCTCCGACGATGGAAAACCGGCCGGAGAGGCTGCTGCTGGACGAGGCGGAGGAGTGGGGGTGGAGGGTGCTGGCCACCGTGCCCGTCCGGTTACGGGAGGGCAGGCCGCCGGGTCACAGACGTCCTGTCCCCACCCGCACAGGAGCCGGAGCAGAGGAGGCGCAGGCACCTGCGGGGGCCAGGAGGTTCCTGGTTCCTGCCCCAGGGGGTGTCAGAGTGTGTGCTTGGCCCCGACTCGTGGTGTCACGTGCACGGCACCCAGGAAAGTCACAGGCCTCAGCCTCACGGCTCACATGGGTGTGACCGGACTCTGTTCGGGGACCTGGGCCCTGTCCCCAGGCGGACGTGCCAGCAGCAGGAGCCAACCTTCACCTCTGTCACACCCTCACACGCCGTGCATCTTACGAAAAAGTCTCAGCTCCAATTACAAGTACTTTTGGGGGAATTCCCGACAAGTGGAAGCGCTTAGCTCCTCGGTGTCACGGCCGAGACGTGAGAGGTGCACCCGGGCGGGGGGCCGCTCGCCCACGATGGGCTCACAGACGGTCCCATGACTCAGCCCCCGCACAAGGAGAGCACGGTGGGGGAGGGGGGCGGGGAGAGCTCGGGACTGAGGGTCCCCGGGCCCCTCCCTGAGCCCCCCAGGCCAGACCCGGGCAGGTGTGAGGCGGGAGCCGGGAGCCCTCAAAGGGGGAATTGTCTGGAGCAGCCAGCCTGGGGCAGATGAGGCTGGGGGTGATGTAACCCCCGAGCAGGGGCCTCCGCATATGGCAGCGTGACTCAGAAACACCCGAATCCTTATCAAAATGTCCTGGGTGTGACCTTTAGAAAGGATGCATTTTTGAAACCTTCAATGTGTCCCTCTGCAGGCTGATTTGCTAAGAGAAGACTGTGCTGTCGGGAACAGGACAATCAGCCTTGGAGCCCAGACAGAGGGCGGCGGGGAGGGCGGGGGCCGCGGGGCCGGCCAGCGGCTTCCTGGGCAGCAGAGAGACGCCCAGACGGCCCGTCCTCCGAGGACCAGGGCGGTCCCCCGGTGCTGCTCCTCAGAGACTGGGCTTCGACGACGGCGAGGGTCCGTTTCCTGGGGCTGATTCTCTCATCACCAGGGAAACTTTGTAACTGGACTTCGTCTTAGCCCGCTTCCCCTAAGCAGAGCGTGGCCACAAGTGTGGGATCAGATCATTTATTTTGGAGCTGGCTCCGGGAAGCTGGACGGGAGCTGGGATGTGAGGGAGGGTTAACTCACAGAGTGCGGGTCCCTGGGCGCCGGCTCGGCCCCCGCAGACTGCGGAGGAGCCAGGTGGTCCGTGTGCAGCGGAGGGTCTGCTCCCCCCAAACCCAGGGCTCCCCCGCCCCCAAGCCCTCACCAGGGGCTGCACTCGCCTGTGGGTTCAGCTGCAAGGCGGTCAGCGCCAGAGACCGTCTGCCTACAGGGGAAGCGGGAGGGAGGGATGGTCACACAGGGCGGTCCCGGCGTTTACATCCTGGAGATGAGCTGTGCCCACCCCCGGCCCCCCAGAGCCCGTCAAAGGCGTCAGCTCCCGCAGAGGGCCCTGCCGTGCGTCTGTGCCTTCATCCCAAAGGCGGGAGTGCACAGGCCCTGCTCTGAGGCCTCTCCAGGGAGCTTACCATTCTGAGCTCAGAACAGTGTTTCGCGTTGTGCACTGGGAAGAGTTTCTGCTCCCGGAGGCGGGGGGGGGGGGGGGGGGCCT
>PJEM01016097.1:0-27171 GCA_004023845.1 Helogale parvula | reverse complement strand
TCTGTCTGCCTCAAGGCAAGGATTATTCACTCAGCAGAGTGAGCAGTAAACAAGATTTGCATCTGGAAGTTGGCGACATTCATGCTGAGACAGACCAGAGGGCCTAGGTGCATAAGATCAAAACCATTCAGTGTTAATTCTCTGCCTCCCAGCTTTGCTGAAGGCAGATTGGGGCGTTTCTTTTACCTGGTATTCTGACGTAAGTCAAATGCTTTGTTCCTTCTGCCCTGAGAATGTATATAAGAAACGATTCTCTTATTAAACGCTCTCTTTCTCTCCGCACAACCAGAAACTGTGAGTGTTGTATTTTATTTTCCGTACGTCCCCCTTTTTCCCTTCTCTCTTATCTTCCCTCAGGAAAAGAACCCAAGCCAGCTCTCCCGCACAGGCCAGAGCGGCCAGGGAGGGTCACGGCACGGGCGGACCCCTAAGTGAGAACTGGTCACTAGAGAGGCTTGTTGTGAGAGAGGGAAGAAGGGCTGGAAACAGAGTTCATAACTGATATGCCTACTTGAGGAAGCTTCCAAAAAATCACCATAGCTCAAGGTTCAGAGAGCTTCCAGATGGGTGAGCACATCCACACTGGGAGGGTGATGCACCCTAACTCTTTGAGGACAGAATTCTGCTTCCGCACTCAGGACCTTCCCAAACCTTGTCCTGTTATCTCTTTATCTGGATGTTCATCTGTATCCTATAGGATAACCTTCAGTAGACTGGTAAATGTGAGTAAATGTGTCCCTGAGTTCTGTGAGCCGCTCTGGCAAATTAATCGAACCCAAGGAGGGGTCATGGAAACTCCTGACTTGTAGCTGAGTCAGATGGAAGTTGTGGGTAACCTGGGGCCCTACTATGTATGACAGGCATCTGAGGGGAGCAGTCTTGTGGGTCTGAACCCTTAACCTGTGCAATCTGACATTGTCTCCAGGGAGATGTGTTAGAATTGAACTGAATTACAGGACACCAGCTTGTGTTGTAGAGTATTGCTTGGTGGAGGATTACATTGGGTCTTAGACGCGTCACGAGAGTTCCATTTTTATTGTTTATTCTTTATCTATTTTGTATACAAGACTATTGTCAAATATACTAAGATCTGCCTTGTCACGTCATAGGACTGGTCAGATAAGATAATGAGCAGAAAAATGGTCTGCAAATGGGGCAACATAATTCATATATTATTCATTAAGGGCATATGATCCTTCCTGTTGTCACAGAAGCTGCCTCTCCTTGCTTTTTATGGACTAGCACTGTGGGGCCACCCAGGCCTCTGTGGCTGCTATTAGTTAATTAGAGGATTTTTGTTTGCCTTCTCTTGCCATGCCATTCTAATTTGTGACACACCACCAGCCATGATGTGTGTTTTTGGTTGTGACGCTGGCCTCGGAGGCCAAGGAGTGATGTGAAGCGGGTTTCCCTGATTTTGCAATGATTGTGTGCTTTGCTGCTCTTATGACATCATTTTCTTTTAACATGAATTCATGGAAGTGAAACGTCTGGCATGTTTGAAGACCTTGACGACCTTCTCCCCTTCTTCATGAATCTGATTTCTCATAAATGTAATGTTTGTTTGTTTCTTTATTCTTAAAAGCAATAAGACTCATTGAGAAAATTTGGAAACATAGCATAGAGGGAAAAAAATGTCTACCCCTCCACCCCAATCCCCCCGTCTTCTCACATTAAATATAATTTCTGGCCTTTTAAAAGTTTCTTTTCTGGGGGGTGCCTGGGTGGCCTGTCAGTTAAGCATCGGACTTTGGCTCAGACCATGATCTCACGGTTTGTGAGTTTGAGCCCCTCGGGCTCTGTGCTGACAGCTTGGAACCTGGAGCCTGCTTTGGATTCTGTGTCTCCCTCTCCCTCAGCCCCTCCCCACTCATGCTTTCTCTCTCCAAAAAATTAAAATAAACATTAAAAAAATTTTTAATGCTTTAAAAGTTTATTTTCTGCCCTGATTTCCATGTTTGTGAATGTTGGTCTTCTAAAGTATTTAGATTTGATCCTGGTTATCAAAGTAATATAAGGTCTTTGTGGAGATTGCAAAGTATGGAAAAATGGAAGAAAAACATCATGACCCCATCTTTCAAAAGCAACCACTGTTAACATATTTCTAGACTGCTCTATTACTTCTTCCTTCTAGCCATTTTAACAGGAATCTTCAGACCACAGTCCCATCTTTGCCTTTTAACCTTTCTTAGCTGAAAATAATCTTTATTGAGGTGCTCTTGCTAAAGAGAATTGTGAAATAAGAACTTAAAGATTGAAATTTTACAAAAGAATCATTTTCATTAACACTGGATTTGGGCCTTGTGGCAAAGTTACTGAGAAGAGGTGCTATAACTCATAAGGGATGAAAGAAATGAGGAGGCTGATGTTTGGAAAAAGGCCAGAGATGGGGTTATGTTTCCCAAGTGAACCCAAAAGGCGAGTTAGCAGACAAGCCAACTTTGGGTGTGCTCAAACTAGCCGCACACCTGGACTACTGAGGGGAGGCGAGGGTAAAGCTCTTGTGCACTGATTGTAGCTGGGATTCTCACACACGGGCAGGGAAGGAGAGAAAGCTCTTCATAACAGCACGTGGAGGAGGTGGGGGCAGGCTGCAGGAGAGTGTGATGAAACAGCAACCTCTAGCAACCTCTACATTTCTTGAGGTGACTTTCTTTGTCACTAGGGTGCTGGGTGGAACTGTCTCAGCCATGCATCCCAATTCTGGTCTCCTCACCCAAGCCTGAAATTTTCCTACCCCTAGGATCTTAGGTTATGGTGTCCTGTCTACTGGAACTCAATCAAATCAATGGGTACATGTTGAGTAACTACCATGTGCTACACACTTTATTTCATGAAGTTACTGGGGTAGGATTTGGTGGCTGAACCCTATTGTGTGTCTCTCCTTCCCTCTTGTGTTCCCTCTAAAGGAATCTCTATGTGCAAATTATAATGGCTCAACAGAGAACAAAGGACTAATTCTATAAATGATTGGACAAACATCCGATGGCACTTGATACAGGGCTCTCTGTGTTGGAGGGGCCCATGGATTGGCTCAAGGCTGGAGAAGAGCCTCACTCAAGTTTCCTCCCCTCTGAATCAAGGTGGGTCAGTGAGTGAAATAATACAAGCCAGCCACTCAGATGAGAGTTGTTATGGAGAAAGTGTGATGGACAGCTGGGCTTCCTTCTAGAAGTCTCTGGCCAGGTACATTTGCTACCTGAGAGAGGAAACAGAAAGAAGAAAGGAGTATGGCTGGACCTTCTCCCTTCTTGAGGGAAAATATGGCCAGAATCTGTCATAGGAACCATGGCCTTCCTCACAGTACTCCATGATGGCAAGGTGGCCCACTCAGCCTGTTCAGGGAATGAGTGGACACGGGCACAGCCCTGGGTCATTAGCTCCCTCCCTGGTCGAAGGCACCCCAATGGGTGTCAGTGCATCTGCTTAGCAACTTCTCCTCCCTGGGGTGTGGGATGCAGGGATGTGGTGGGTGCTGAGCACATTTTTTCCTCAGGGAAGGACCTGTAGGGGCATGATGAAGACAGCCTTCCTGGAAAACTAACTTGTGAGCTGGGACCTGAAGGAAAAGCTACAGAGGGCTTCAGGGTCCCCCAGACCATGGCAGGGTGGTGCTGAGGACTCATTTTAGGTCATCTGGTTGGAAACTGAGTCTCAGCCATTGGCCAGAGGTTTAGGGGCTAATGACGTTGAATATATTTTCATGTGTTAACTTGTCATCTGCATGTTACCTTTGGTGAAATGTCTGTCCAAGTCTTTTGCTCATTTTCTTTCTTTTTTAAGTTTATTTATTTTAAAGAGAGAGAGCAAGAGAGAGAGAGAGAGAGAGAGAGAGCGAGCATGTGTGCATGTGAGCAGGGGAGAGGCAGAGAGAGAATCCGAAGCAGACTCTGTGCTGTCAGTATGGAGCCCAAAGCAAGACTTGAACCCACAAAGTGAAAGACCACAACCTGAGCTGAAATCAAGAATCAGACGCTTAACCAACTGAGCCACAAGGCACTCCCTTTTCCCCTTTTTCTAATTGCATGGTTCATATTTTACATGGTGAGCTTTGAGAGATTTTTGTATATTCCAGATACGAGTTCTTTGTCAGATATGTGATTTGCAAATATTTTCTCGCAGGCTGTAATTTGTTTTTCATCCTTTTAACAGGATCATTTGCAGAGAAAATATTTTAATTTTGATGAGTTCCAAATTATCAGTTTTTCCTTTCATGGATCGTGTTCTTGGTGTCAAGTCTAAGCATTCTTTGTGAAATAAGAACTTCTAGGTTCTAGGTACCAAATATATTCTCCATTTTTTTTCCTAGAAATTTTATTTGTCTAAGCATTCTTTGTGAAATAAGAACTTCTAAGTTCTAGGTACCAAATATATTCTCCATTTTTTTTCCTAGAAATTTTATTTATTTATTTATTTTTTAAATGTTTTTTATTTATTTTTGAGAGACAGAGAGAGACAGCACGAGCAGGGGAGGGTCAAAGAGAGAGGGAGATACAGAATCCGAAGCAGGCTTCTGGCTCTGAGCTAGCTGTCAGCACAGAGCCCGACGTGGGGCTCGAACCCACAATCATGAGATCATGACCTGAGCCGAAGCCAGACGCTTAACTGACTGAGCCACCCAGGCGCCCCTTTCTAGAAATTTTATAGTTTTGTATTTTCTCTTTAAGTCCATGATCCATTTTGAGTTAATTAAAAAACTTTTTAGTGTTTATTTATTTTTGAGAGAGAGACAGAGTGTGAGTGAGGTAGGGACAGAAAGAGAGAGACACACACAGAATCTGAAGCAGGCTCCAGGCTCTGAGCTGTCAATGCAGAGCCCAATGCAGGGCTTGAACTCACAACTGTGAGATCATGACCTGAACTGAAGTCAGACACTTAACTGACTGAGCCACCCAGGTGCCCTGGGTTAATTTTTATATATGGTTGAGGATTAGGTTGAGGTTAATTTTTTGCCAATGGATGTCTAATTATTCAGCACCGTTTATTGAAAAGGGTATCTTTTCTCCACTGAATTACTTTTGCTACTTAGTAAAAAATTAATTGAACATACTTGTGTGGGTCCATTTCTGAGTCCTCTATTCTGTTCCATTTATCTATGTGTCTGTCCCTCTGCCAATGCCACATTGTCTTAATCACTGTGGCATTATAGTGGTTTTAACATTGGGAAGAGTGTTTCCTCCTATTTCTACCATTAATCATGATTAAAAATAATTCCTTGGACTATGTGGTATTTTTTGTTTGTTTGTTTGTTTTTATTTTTGTTTGGTTTTTTGTTAGGGGGAAGTTTGGGGAAAGAATTTTCATTCTTATGTTCACAAGCTAATTTATTGTCTCCAAATTATTTTCCTCCCTGAACAAGAAAATCTGATTGGAAAAAAGCTTATAGAACTGTGTGTCTGAAATAGAAGTAAATTGGCCAAGTGTGACGTCTTTAGCTGGAAGAAGTTGCATGGACTTTATGTCCACTGTCTTGGCTTCTTGGAGGCCGTCTTCATGCCTGTCAGATCTCATAGGATCTTCTGGATAGTAGAGGTTATAGTAATCCTGACCTGTGTGTAAATGGAGTGAGTTTAACCTTAGTAAAATAGCTTAAACCAAAGGACAGACCTTCAGGATCCATGAACTTTCTAAACAAAGGCTGTTATATTCGTTCCAAGGATATAAAATACCAAATAAAGGTCCTGGTAGGCATGACAGGTGATATAATTGAAAGAAGCGGGTTGGGATAAGAATGAAACCCAAGCACCATCTGAAGGGGGCATTTACCACTCTGCTCTAGCCCTCTGTGGAAACAAAGCCTTAGTACTGCCAGATTTAAAAAAGCAGCCAAAAATCTAGATTTTTAAAAATGTGAATCCTCTTGGCTTTAGATGTGGGAATCACTCAGTATTTTAAAATAACACTGGGTGGGCCAGTTGAACTTGTCTGTGACTCTAATCTTTCCCAAGGATGGCCAATTTGCAACCTTTGCTACTCATCTGGGTCAGCGGACAGTGTATTGTTTGTATTACCAGCTGTGAAGGTAATGTGTGATTGGTCAAGCAATTATGTACTCAGTGTCTAGTCTGTTCCCAAAGAGTGCGAGGGTGCGTAAAAACAGTTTATTTGCCTGTGCAGATCTTGCAATCTTGTTTACACTGTTCATTTACTTTGCAAATCTTTCATGTTTTGTTTTAAGCAGCCAGAGCTGAGGAAAGCTTTAGCCCGGTCTCTTTCTAATGATCCATCTATCAGACTGTGTGGAATTTGATTGTCTTGTATTGACTTAGAGCCAATGGGTGTGATTCCTTTTCTAGGTGTGGTGGAGAGCCAGGGATGGAGGCTGACAAGTGTGTGTGTGTGTGTGTGTGTGTGTGTGTGTGTGTGCACGCATGCAATGTTGGGGAAAAGGGGTGCAGAGGGCAATACTTAGATGTGAAAAGCTTAACTAAGGCAGCATCAGGAGGTCCATGAAGTCAAAACTACTTTTATAACAATTTAAGGCATTATGACCCTTTCTCCCTCTCATTTTTAAATGTGTGTCCAGAGAAGTGTTCCAGAGGCTCTCTCTGTGACATATGATGATGTCATTGCTTTGATGGCTAATGAAAGATGTGTATTTTGTTTTTTAAATTCTGCTTTTAAAACAAACTTCTTTGTGATCTTAATAATATTTAAGAGTGAAAAGAGGTCTTGAGATCCAAGAGTTTAAGGATGGCTGGTCTAGGGCAGTGGTTGGTGAACCCTGGCTCTGTAATGGAGTCATGTGGGGAACTTTAAAATTAGTACTTTAAACTGATAAGAACAGATACTGCCCTTGATCTTAGCCAAAAGACTGAGAAGTGATTAAATTGGTACTTTAAATTAGCTTTAAATTAGCACTTTAAATTAGGTTGCCTGAACCTCATCTTAAATCAATTGAGAATCTCTGTAGATGGGAAGTTATCATTATTGCCATCCCCACACCCACCCCCCTCCCCATCATCATCATCATTACTATTACCATCATCATCACCATCATTACTGTTTCCACCACCACCGTCATCATCATTAGTATTTCCGTCACCATCATCATCATTGTTGTCATCGTTATTATCATCATCTTCAACATCATCATTATCATCATCATCATCACCATCACTCCACCTATGAACTGTCCACCGTTGCTCAGGCCCTGTGCTACGTGCTTACCTCTGATACAATTGCCCACAGAGGCCGACGTGATCTTACTTTGCAACAGAAGTTTGGGTCAGAAAAGCTGAGGTGAATAACTTCACAGAGCTAGAGCAGAAGCCAGGATCGAAAACCTGTTCTTCCTGCTTTATCCGTGTTCCCTGTCTTTGCACTACTGAAACTTGGGGAATTATGCTTTTATTCCTCCAACTCCATAATATATTTTGATAGATTTTCATAAACAAACTGACTATGAAGCAATAATTAGCTTATGTTTTAAACCATGTGTTAAAACCATGCAATGGGCAGTCATGACTTCTGCTTAGTACAAGATCATCAGACCACACACCACAGAGCTGACACAATTCCACCTAAAAGGGGAGAGACCTGAGCTTGGGGTTAACTTGGAAGGCCTTCATGTGGTTAAATATGTAATTTTCCCTGACATTTTGCAATACTCTTCTCAGTATCATGACACCTGTACCTCACAGCTGTTATTTGGATGGACCTCAAGCTGGGCACAATTCATGAGTAGATGAAGGGAGGAATATGAAACCTTACACTTTTTGCTGAATTCTGAGCAGTAGAATGCCCAGGGTGTGCCCAAGCCTTATCTTGCATATAGATCTTCAGGAACAATTTGTTTTAGTCTCTGTCAGGGAGTTGGCTTTATGGATGCCAGAGGATGGAGTGGGGGAGGAAAGAAAGTGGGTGCCATGAGCTCTCTGTTTCTGGGGCAGCGATCCTTTCCCTCTATGTGGAAGGAGAGTTTGGTGATTAAAGGCACACACAGGAGGTGTCGTAGGACATGCTCACCTGCCAGATTTAGAGATGCAGCGATCCTCACGGTCCTCATGGCTCTGCCTTTGCTCTGCTTTTGCTTATTCTAACATTCATAATGAACAGTATGACCCCCCAGAGAGCTACTACCTCCCCTCTTGGGCTAGCTAAACCCGTTAGATCTCAGTTCAAGAGTCGCTTGCTCAGAGAAGCCTCTCTCTTCCCTGGCCTAACATCCCTGTGTAAGCTGGCTCTCCTCCCTCACAGCACTTGTCCTAGGAGCCGTTCATCTGCCTGGGTGGAACTTTGATTGACATTTGTATCTCCCACTAGACTACAGTTCCCTCAAGGGTAGGGGTGGTGTCTGCATTTGCTCACCATCTTTATATCCAGCTGTTAGCACCATGCCTCATGCAAATAAGTTTTTGAAAACGAAATGAATGAATGTGTGAATGAATGAGTTTAGCAGTGGTGAAAATGCAACTACAGTTTGTTGTTGCCGTTGTTTGGTTTTGTCTTTAGTCTTGGATCCCTCCCTGATGCTGTTGTTCGCCATGTTCAGGGTCATGTCACATGTATAATGGTTTCAGAGCTGTTCATGTGCTCCGTACTCCGTGGGATACAACTACCATCTGCATGCAGGGCCCATGTGCGGTTTCTTTGTCTTTGATCTTACACACTTCACTCATTTCCAGAGTTGCTTTAAGTCAGCCCCTTTCTCAGTCACCCCTTTCAGTGACGTTATTTCATACCCTCCTAATACACTTAGATTCTTTTTGCTGCCGTGTGCATTCCAATATGGGATTTAAAAAATAAAACGAAATAAATAAATTTAATCAATTTAAATCGTTTTATATTTAAAATTTATATTTGATAAATTTAATTTTATGTTTATGTAATTTTATATTTTAACCACCCAATATAAGAAGTCATAGTTTTCAAATCATCATCATTCAAACAGTTACATTTTTGAGCACGTATTTTTTAATACTTGCTTTTTTTAAAGTTATATATATTTGGTACTTTCCTACTGTTATATAATTAGACATTCTAACAGTTTCTCCCCATCTACCTGCTGTGTGTGTGGGCCCCTCTTAGGGGACAAGGGGTACAGGCTCCCTGAGGCTTCCAAAAGCTCCTATATGAGTGAGTTTGGAATGTAAGATGCATTTTCTGACAGGAAAAAAAAATGTCATACGTGATGATTGGCTTCCCAGTCTCACCCACAAAATCCCACTCAGTTCCTTATTTACTCCCAGCTGCAATAGTGACATTTTACTAATCTCCAACTCCATGGAGAACACTATTTCTCTAGGGGAAAAACATCCAAATTCCACGTGAGTCTTTAAGATTGTCTTTTCTCAGAGACTGGACGTTCCTTGAAGCAAATGGTAGTACAGTGGGACTTGCAGAAGTATCCTGATCCAGGCGGAGAACAAACCGGAGCTTCCCTTCTGCTAGTGAAGAACTTGGCAATCTGGGAATGAAGGCGAAATAAGGGTATTTTCAGATAAAGGAAAACAGAGGGTGCCCACTGCTGGAAAGCTGCAGGAAAAGAAACTGGAGATAAGTGCTGTCAGTACACCTTGCAGAGATGGCGAAAACGTCCTCTGTATTTGCTGTGCTGCAGTGTGGCTACTGAGCGCTTGAAATGTGCCTCTAAATGAGGCCAATTTTAAATTTTATTCAGTTTTACTTACTTTACATTTAAATAGCCACACATGGCTGGTGGCTACCGTATTAGACAACGTGGTTCTAAACTATATACTTCAGGTATAAAGAAAATGATCCCAGATGGAAGATAGACAGATAGTAAGAAATGAGAACAAAGATTACTAAATATGTGGACAAAAGGAAATTAACACTTATGCTATGAAATAATAATAATAATAATAAAAAATATGTAGTTTAAAAAGTATATGGAATTAAAACATGTGACAGTAGAAGCATATACATTGGAAAAAATTGGGGTGTGTGGGTGGCTCAGTTGGTTAAGCATCTGACTCTTGATTTCTGCTCAAGTCATGATCTCACAGTTCGTGAGTTCGATCCCCATGTCAGCCTCTATGCTGAGGGTGTGGAGCCTGCTTGGGATTCTCTCTCTCTCCCTCTCCCTCTCTCTCTGTGCCCTTTCCCTGTTTATGTAGTGTCCCTATCTCTCTCAATATAAATAAACTTTAAAGATTTTTAAATTGGGCAAAGTTGGGGTAAATGGAGGTGTTCATCATCCTTGAATTGTCTGAGAGGAGAATAAGGTTATTCATTAGCATTAATTTTAAGGATACCCAGGGTACTTGTAGTATAAGCACCAAAAAACTTGAAAATAAGTATAGAGGTATATACATTTCAGATTAGTAGGAAGAGAAATTGAATGATAAAAAATATTGAAGTCAAAAGAAAGCAAGAAGGAGGAGGAGAAACAGAATAGGAATAATGAACAAAAGCACCGTAACTGCAGTAGGTTTTTAAACCCAACTTCTCTGTTTCATTGATTTCAAGACATACTTGGGTGGCTCAGTCAGTTGAGCATCCTACTTTGGCTCACGAGTTCTTGAATCTCATGGTTCACAAGTTCAAGCCCCACATCAAGGTCTGTGCAGATAGCTCAGAGCCTGGAGCCTGCTTCAGATTCTGTGTCTCCCTCTGTCTCTGTCACTCCCCCAGTTGTGCTCTGTCCTTCTCTCTCTCTCAAAAATAAATGAACATTAGGGGTTCCTAGGTGGCTCAGTCGGTTAAGCATCTGGCTTTGGCTCAGGTCATGATCTCATGGTTGGTGAGTTTGAGCGCCGCACTGGGATCTGTGCTGACATATCGGAGCCTAGAACCTGCTTCAGATTCTGTGTCTCCCCCTCCCTCTGCATTCTCCCACTCACTGTCTGTTTGTCTCTCTCAAAAACAAACATTAAGAATTTTTAAATAAATAAACATTAAAAAAAGACACACATTTACTCATATTTTTACATTTCTGAAACTGGGAAGCATGTGGTGGGCTGTGGCATCATATTAGCCCTGTCCGGTTGTGCTAACTAGTCAGTTCTTTCTCTTGGTCATAAGTTGAGTTTTGTGGATCATTGTTATTACACGTGTTGAGTTGAATTTCTGCTGAAAACGTTTCAAAAAGGTGCCCTCTGACTTGGCATGGAAACTGAGTAGTGGAAATAGGTAATTTTAGTGAAGCTTTTTTTCTTTTGAAAATGCCAAGAACTTTCAGAGACCCAAAAAAGAAGCTACCCACAAATAGATGAAGCCCTTTACACTTTGTTTCTGAGATATGCGTCGTGTGTAACAAGAGAAATTGCCAAATCCCTTTGAATTTGCAGCTTGGAGAAGCTGGTATGATTGATCTGTGCCCTTGATAGGGCTGTCTTTGAGATGTCGTGTCATGGTTTCATTGGTGGCATTTCTCTTTCTTATTGATCTATAAAACCTTGGTGTGTATTATACTCCATGATGTTCTAGAGTTGATATAAGTGGTCTCTATGATAATGTTGATTACACAAGGCAGAAAGAACTGAATTATATGCTGTTTGCAAGAGATGCATCTAAAACATAAGGGTGGAAGACATTGAAAGTAGAAGGATGAGAAAAGATATACAAATACTAATTAAAAGCTTCTGTAGTTGACAAGGTAGACTTAAGACAATAAGCATTCCTAGAGATAAAGAGGATTTCTCCTTAGAGATAAAAGTCTCAGAGCACCAGAGAGATATAAAAATTATAAATTTGTATGCACCTAGTTAACGTGGCTTCAAAATGCCAAAATCAAGATCAAATAATAAATCTACAGCATAGTAGGAGATCTTAATATTCTCCTTACATAACTGATAGAACAAAAGATACCAATGAGGGTAGAGAACATCTGCTCAATAGAATTAATACATCTGACCTCATGGTCATGTATAGATTACCATGCATAACAACTACAGAATACACGTCAAACATTTACATGCAGACATTGGTGGAAAAAATGTAAGGTTGAAAGGAGCAGACTGGGGGCGGCTGGGTGACTGAGTTGTTAAGCGTCCGACTCTTGATTTTGGTTCAGGTCATGATCTTGAGGTTTGTGGGATGGAGTCCCACATCGGGTTCTGTGCTGACAGTGAGAAGCCAGCCTGGGATTCTCTTTCCCCTCTGCCCCTCCCTCTCTCTCTCTCTCAAAATAAATAAACCTTTTTTTTTTTTTTTTTAAAGAAAGGGAGCAGATTGGCAGTCAGGAGATGTTAGTTAATAGCAATACTAATCATGGGAATTGCAGCCATCCCTTTACTAACTTCCAAAAGCTCCTTACAGCAAACAAAATTATATCATTTCCTCTACTTTCTTACTCTATGTTCTGTTCTGGATTGTGTCCTACACACTGCTTAACACTGTAGACTCTTACAAGTTGTCAGTCTCCTTAACCTCATGGCAATGGTGAGGCCTTGCTGATGGGCCTTTTGGATGCCGGCTGGCTGGTCTGCTGGATATGCAACTACCACCTGACCTGCATTCCTTATTGTTGTGCCCCTTGAATCTGTTGGGACTTGGTACTGCCTGCGTGGGACCCATTTCCCATCTTCCCCCCACGAAGTGCTCACACACACAGTGCATTCCCATGCTCCCATGGCCACGGTGTCCTGGACCGCAGGCTGAATGTCTCCTGTGGGCATCTGCAGCTGGCTCTGTTTTTCTAGCACCGTCCAGCCCCTCAGGCCTGGCTAGTTCTACAGCAGAGAATTCTCCTTGCTGCCTCTCCCACTGTACGGGGCTGGGCAAGTCATGAGAAGTGCCAGCATCCTATGGTGATGCAGGAAGCAAACCGATTTCAGTAACATTTGAATTCTTTGACTGTTGGATGACAGAATTTATACTTGGTTGGGTTTCCCATTTTTCAATTTCATATTTTCCTTTACAATCTCATCCCTATCCCAAAGGCTTATCAAGAAATTCTCCAAAGATCTCTCTTTATTAGGAATTTACTAGACAAATTAGAGATTTCTATTCCAGCTATCAAGGGAATAACATTTTTTCAGATCTTTATGCCAATAGTGAAATACCCTGTGTTAATTAAAAATAACAGAAAATACTGATGAGATAAAATGCTATTTGAGATATCATCTCGACTAGGAGAGGCAGGATGCATCGTAAATAGGAAAGGAAAACAATTTGTCAGACACATTCCTTTCATTGCAGGTTATGTAGATGTGAGCATGGAAGACGATCTGAAGATAAGACCCTAGTCTGTGCCCACGTTAAAAAAATTTTTTTTAATGTTTATTTATTTTTCAGAGAGAAGGACAGACAAGCAGAGTGCAAGGAGGAGGGGAGCAGACAGAAAGGGAGACACAGAATCTGAAACAGGCCCCAAGCTCCGAGCTGTCAGCACAGAGACAGATGCGGGGCCCAAATCCATGAACTGTGAGATCATGACCTGAGCTGAAGTCAGATACTCAACCGACTGAGCCACCCAGGTGCTCTGGTGCCCACATTTAAAAGATGGAGCTGCAACATTCTCGGAAAGGCCTGGGCTGCCAGGAACTTGGCCTGTGATCTCCAGGAAATTGCTTAACCTCTGTAGACTGCCCTGACTTTTGTAGTGGAAGCTTGGAGGACAACGCCAGCCCCAGGATCAGCCCAGGATTTGGGGCCGTAAGGAATGCAGGGGGCTTAGTCCAGCCCTGGAGTATGGAGAGCACGCAGAGGACCATGGCAGCCATTACTGTTGCTCCTGTGTGTTGTGCCGTGGCTGGTGACCAGCAGCTATGACCTTGCTTGGTCATGTAGATCTTCCTGACTACACCAGCTGTTTTTAACATTGTAAAACACAACCGTACTTATTAACTGACAAGAGCAAATACAATGAAAAAAAAGGGCAAATAAATAACCAACAGGCTGTAGGAAGAAGCCCATTCTTGGTGTCTTGTTCAAAGAAGGTCCCATGGGATGTGTTGCATGTCACCATTGATGAGGAGCAAACAGAAGATGTGGATGGGGTGTCAGTGACATCCTGCGGTGCTCTTTAAGGAGAGATGGAAGGACAGTGTTTTTCTCTGGGATGTGGGGCCCCAGCTGGCTGAACTCTGGGACTGGGGTCAAGAACCACCATGAGGACAGGGGTTTGCCCACGCCTCCTGGGCTCAGTGTCCAGCCTGGACACTGCATCTCCCCTTTCCTTTCCTACACCTTCGCTGTTGGACTGGACTGGCAGCCACACAGCCTGTCTCAAGTGCCTTGAAACATGTTGAATGGATGTGGCACAGTCCTTGGCAGAGTGACACTACTGCACAGGAATTTGTTTATTCCCTTGGGTGGAAAATGGCAGGCCATGAGTAATGACCAATACCTAAGATGCTGCTTATTGTTGGATGAAGGAATGCGCTGTTACATTTGCATATACACTCCCAAACCGATCCTTCAAAATAAGGACCAGACCTGGCCCCTCCACCTCGGAGATCCTGAAGGGAGAAGACAGGCAGAGCTCTAGGAGCCACAGAGTGTGGGGATCCTTGGCTCAGGTAAGTGCTACTGACTGCGGTTCAAGAGGCCAGTTGACACAGATGGGGAAGCAGAACAGCATCAGGGTTTGCCTTGCTTTTCCCCACTAGAAGCATGCCCTTCTATGGATTTCTTGACTTTCTAAATGTGGTCTCTGACACCTGCCCAGACCACTTTTCTCTCAGCCCCAAGAGCAGCCTGAATGTCTTCCAGGAGGGCTTCTGCCCATCAGGGCATTGCTGGAGGGCCAGGCACACGCTGTACTCAGGAAACCTGCCAGCCCTGCTAAAGCTAGCCTTCTCTGCTTTCAGATTCTAGAGAAGAAGAATCTAGAAAGTACTGGATTTCAGAAAGGAGATTTTGGAACCCTTAATATTTTGAGTGTTCTCAGGTGAAAAGAGATGGATCTCAGATGGCTGAATGCACTGCTTCTCTCAGGAGCTCTGGGGAAGCCACCTACATTTATTGTGATCCAGGTGGCAAATTCCAGAAGCAGCTCACAGGGATCTCCCAAATACCTCAGCCTGTGGGCATCATTCTGTCTCCCATCAGATCACCATTGTCTTCATGTATTTTAGTACTACATTTCTGCTAAGCATTTCTTATTCTGATGTCATGTGGCTACCAAATTCTCTGACTTCTCAAGTGCCACCCATTCCCTGTGTCCCTTGATATAGCCCCAAACTACAAAGAAATTTGTGCTTTGTAGATGTGGGGAATGCAGCCAAACAGCAAATAACTGAAACTCAAGAAATGGCTATCCATGCCCTTAAAGATCTGTCCCCATTCCCTAAAGCCACCCAGCGGCCAACCTCCCCTATCATTCACCGTCCTTGCTGCCAAGCCCCAGAGCCCTTCCTTGCCATTTTTAAAATTTTTGCAAAACTGGTTAGCCCCCTCTGTCCTGCTCCTAAGCCCTTCTCAAGGGGTTGGGTCTCCACACAAACTGCCCATCTCTGCAAGTGGCGTGACCCTTGAGAATTCACTTACCTTTGGGTTTTTTATCTATAAAATGGGGATAACAATTGTTGCCTCACTTCCTTCTCTGTGTTGTCCTGAAGTAATGTTGGGGAAAGTTCTTTGTGAAGTGAGCTGTGACTTGCAGAATTGAGGGGTGTTTAGAAATCCCTCTCCTCCAAGTCCTCCCACTGAAGAGCTCCTGTGCCATGCCTTTCCCAAGACGTTAGGAGTTGGTCCTCCTGGGACCTTTGGAGGGTCAGTTTTCTACGACAAGAGGCTGCAAAGAAACTGCCTTTCTTTGCAAAGATTAGACTACAGCAGAGGGTTGGCAAAGTTTTTCTGTAAATGTTGGGACAGCCAGCATTTCAGGCTTTGCTGACCATATGATCTGTCTTTCAAATACTCACCTCTGCTTTTGAAGCCAGAAAGCAGCCATAGACAACATGTCAAAAAGGACATGGCTGTGTTCCAATAAAACTTTATTTTAAAAAATAGGCAGTGGGTCAGATTTGGCCTGTGGGCTGTAGTTAGTTTGGTAATCCCAGAACTGGAGCAATACACTTAGAGCTTTCTTTTCTGTTTTTATCAAAATTGTCAAGATCCATGAAGATGATATTGTGACCCACAGTTTGGAAAACGTTGCTTTGGAGGGGCAAAAATCAAAGAAGGAGGGATAGGAGAAGCACGATCCGTTCTTACAAGGCCTTCCTGGACACAGCAAACATTTCTGAGCCAAGAGCAAGGCTGATGGCCTACTAGGCACTAGTGGTGCCCAGCAAGGTTTCCTGGGTTCAGAAGTGTCATAACTGATCTCCTTCCTGCCTTTCATCCCAGGCTCCTGTGGAGTCATTTCATTGTGTCAAAAATGTCATTTTTGGAGGACTCATGTGTGAAAATGGAGTCTGAAGACCAAGAAGGAGATGAGCCCCAGTGCCTCTCAGACGGTAAGATTCTTGTGAGCATCTATACCGGGGCCAAAAGATAACTCCTAAAGCAGAACCTTGTAGTCTGTGCACAGACCAGTTCCTGCCTGTTGACCTTGCATGGGAAGTGACCTTTGAGAACTTCTCTGGTAAATGCATTAGACAAGAGAAGTCCCTGAAGGGAAAATGAAGCTCTGTCACAGTGCCTCGGTGCATCAGGTGGTAGATAAACAGATCCCCTTCACCCGAAGATCTGGGGCTTTGAAGTCCCGACCCACCAGCTGGAGGGTTCTGAATCCTCCAAATGCATCTCTTTCCTCCCAGCCTACCCAGGAAGAGGAGAAGGCCCTGCAGTAGAAGGGGTCATCTGGGTCTTGAGTGGGAAAAGGACCCTGTCTCGGAACTTTTGACCACTCTACGGAGGAAGGCACTCTGGTCTTGGCTCAGGGGGTATGCAAAGAGGAGGCTTTTGACCCAAATGACTGTCTAGTGCATGGAGTGTGCCCATGACAGGAGACTTCAACTCACACATGGTTCTTCCCAAACTAAAAATAAAGCATTTGTTTGACAAATGTGGATCTGCCAACAGAGAGGTTTGGAAAGCCCTGCTCCTGCTCTTGGAACACGGGCCGTGTGGTGGCCACCATGCACCTTCTGTCCCTTACGCAGCAGGAGTGGACACCAGGAAGGCCCAAGCACCAGAAACTGTAATTACATGCAACCTTGGGGAATTCCAAATGCTGATATCAACTCCTAAATCTGTCTTGTTGTTAGTGGCATGTGTGGAAGTGGAAAAGACTTCCTCTGGCTTCCAACACAATCCTTGAGAGTCTCTGAACCGAGCCTGGGTTGCTCCACCTTCCGCCATTTTTCCTCACCAAGGTGCAGGCTTCCTGCTTCTTAGAAGCATTGACTGTCAGAGCTAGAGGGACAGACAGGGACAGGAGGGCTCAGAGCAGGGAGAGGCAGTCACAGTACAAGTGAGTAGTGAACAAGGCCAAGACTGGCTTGGTGCCAGAGCACAGCGTGTGGGTTTTCTTCCCTAGGTGCCATGTACTCTTCATGTGCAAAGGTTGGTTGGATTGTGACAGACAATCTCATTCGGGCATTTCTCAAACTTAATGTTTTATCAGATAGAGCCTTCCAGATTACTCTCAGAGTGCTGTGGGCAGTGTATCCCATACCCCCTGAATTAAAGCAATGCATGTGTATTTAATAACTAAGGATTTTACAGTGTTCTGCATTCAGAAACTAATTCTATTTCATCTCCATTTCTACCATTTTTGACCAGGAAGGCTATTTGTTTAATGTCATTACTGTCACTCTGCTTTAGTGTTTCTCAAAACACGCAAAAAGAAGTAAAGCATTAAATGGCCCCTGATGTTCCTAAATCCCTGGAGAATCCAATTGCCATGGACTAACCTCACTGTCTCTGATTCCAGACTTGGACCGAAGGCCCCAGGAGCCAGACACGAACTTCACCTCAAAAAGCTTTCCTTATTCAAGTAAGGCCCCTGGGTGAACCAATGAGGGTGGTGACGGATGAGGGTGGGCATGAGGCTGGTGCCACGATGTTCTTTTAAGGGGTCAGAGGATCGGAGGCTGGGGGTACCTAAGGGTGCTGGGATGAGGCCAAGGCTTTTCCTTGTGGAAATGAATCTCCGGAGGGTCAATAAGAAAGAAGAACCCTGGGGGGCCTCGGCCTTTCCAGAGTTGTGCAGGGAACACATACCTACTGCGTGGCCCAGGAGAAGAAAGGTTTTGAGCCTGGGAATTTCCATGTCCTTCTTCTGACCTTTGTCATGAGGCTGGCAAGCCTGACCTCCTCAAATAATTTACGAAAGCCAGAAACTTGGCCAGCAGAGGGCGCTCCCTGCAGAGTGTGCCTTGGCAGCCCTCACAGATCTAGATCACAGGCTCCTGCCTGAACCTGACAATGACCTTAAGAAAATTCAACTGCAGAAACTGAAGGAGGGAGGGAGGCTGCCTGCCCCAGGGGACGCAGGTGGCATCGGTGACAGATGCTGGAATTTAAAGGTACCATAACAGCTCTCTGCCCAAGTCAGCTTTAAGCCTCCCCCGTCACCACGCTCTGCACAAGGCAGAGTCCGGAGGCCGCAGCCTGAGTCCCAGGTCTACTGCGGGTGACCTTCCTCCCTGGTAAACTGGCAGTGAGCACACACAGGGGCACTGCAAGCCCTCGCCACTCTGTGACCGAGGTTGCGTCAGGCACCATTGGCCTCTGCCATTGCTGCTGTTGCCCCCGCTGTTGTTTGAGAACGGACTCCCCAGAGGAGATGATTACCAGCATGTTAAACACGGTCACCCTGCTGTGGTCTTGAGAAGGCAGTCTGGGGAACGCGTGTGGGGTCAGGAATGATGTGCGAGAACACCAGTTACCAGGGTCCAGCACAAGCGAGTCAGGGGGTGATGGGAGGGCAACAGGAGTAAAAGAAGGACAGGTTTTGGAAATATTTAAGAGGCAGACAGCCCAAAGCTAGGGCTGGAAATGCAACTTACAGAGCATGTGTGGGTGTCGCCCCAAACCCACCAGAACCTCAGGGCGGTGGGGACCAGGCATTTATGGCCATAAAATGTCACTTATCAAATGATTTCCTGTGTGTGGTGCTTGGCTTGTAGGTACTGCCTAGTTTCTTACTGCCCCACTACTCTTCCGCTGGCTCTCCAAGGATCTGTCCCACCCAGGCTTTGCTGACAGCATGATGCCCCCAGTGACAGGCTGCAGGAAAGAGGGTTATGAAGAATAAAGATTAACATGCTCTGAGCCTTTTCTTTGGCTCAGATACCTGGCTAAGGGCTACTCACTTGAGTAAGCATTTTAATCTCTCCAATATCCCCTCTAGGTAGGTGCTATTATTATCCCCTTCTCACAGATGAGGAAGTTTAGAGAGATTTAGTAATGCTTCCTAGGTCTTAAAGCAGTAAGTGACGGGAACTTGGATGGAACCTATCTGTGAAAATGGATAACCCATGTACTTATGTCCATGCTAAATTGCTTGTCCAGAGCAAGGCAGAAAGCCTGGGAGTAGGAGAAATCTTGATTGGGCTGTGATGTTTGAGGCCACAGGAAGGTGGAGGGCTGGGGCTGGGATCCTCGCAAGCGGGCTAGAAAGGATTGCCTATAAAAGGGCAATCTCAGGCAACTTAATCGGTAGCAAGAACCAGAGGTTCTTTTCACAGCTGGTCACTCCTCCTGCCCACATCCAAGATCCTGGGGTAGGGTGACGCAGGTGAGGGAAAGAGATGTCTCGGGAATAGAAGGAGAAGGCACTTATCTGTCTGCTTGACGATGTGTTACCTGTACAGAGATAATAGCCTTAGGAGTGGTGTGCTCCAAGAATTTTGGATCCCGGCTACCCCAATCAATTAAACAAAACTGAGGACACATCTTTGAAATGTGGGCATCAGTCCATTATGAAACTTATGCAAAAGTAGAAAGTTCACAAAGACTAAATAAAACAGGAACTGGCATTTAGTGGTTTCTTCCCACATTCTAGTGAATTGCCTGGCTCACCCAGCTGCAGCACTCCACCCCCATTCCAGCAGACCCGCACCTAGCGGTGTGCTAGCAAGTGTTTGACAACCAGTTCCCTGGGGATGGTGGGAGTGGGAGGGAGCTCTTCCTTGGACATTTGGGAAGAGAAACTGCTTCGTTCTTTACACAGCCCCAAAGCAGATCCTGGCCTCAGATCCACTTTCTGAAAATGTAGCCGTAGCCTACATATTACCAAAGACTGCGGAGGAGAGGAAAAACAAGGCAAATTTCATAATGTTAGTGTGTGCTAATTCCTTCCTGCTCAGTCAGCAAAATTCTTTAAGAGAAAGATGGACTTAGACCAGCACTCACTGGATGGCAAACAAAGATGGTGGGAAACACTGCTTTGCTAACAAAGGGGGCTGCTCTGCTGCCTGCAATCTAAGTTCACTGAAAATCACCCCCACCTCATTTGTTTCTTTTTTTAAATTTATTTATTTGTTTGTTTGTTTTTGGAGCTCTGCAAGGCTAAGAAAAGCCAACTGCTTATTCATGGGCCATAGAGCTGCAAAGTGGACCTTTCGTAGTAGATAAGATTGGGGCCCCACATCTTTATGAAGCATGGTCCTTCAAGAATACATATATAAGTGTATTTATTCCAGGGTCTCAGGTATGATCCCTTAAGAGTTAGGTCTGGTCAGTCTGCCAGCCAGCATCAGACAAAGGAAATTTATGATCTCATCTGAGCCCATTCTGAATTATCGCAAGGCCGTATGATGAAATTGAAGGACCTCTCACGACACACATCAGTGGCTCAATGCCACTGCCCAACAAGAGATGTCAGTCGCCAGATCTCCCAAGTTGAAAATAAATGCAAACAAAACACATTAAACATTAGTTAAGTACTTATGCGACCATCAAAGTGGAGAATTCTTGAAAATATTGTAACTACAGAGTAACTTTGATTATACATTCTTTTCGGGTTGTAGTCAAAGAAAAAAGGTAACTGAATTGGTAAATCTTGCTGTTCATCAAGTCACTTTATTTTTAGATATTAGTCGTGTGGTTTTGGACTCTGTATCAGCAGATAAATCAAATGAGTAAGCTAATTGTGTAAGGATCGAGATTTTCGGTTAGACAGTAATTGTGTAGCTCACTGGATTATAAAGGAAAGGCATAGTGTTTCAGTAAACTGGTGGCTTTGGTCTTAAGATGACACAAACAGGGTTTACCTTTCAAAAGGATACGAGGGGAAAGATCAACAACAGAACAAAAGGAGGCACCAACCTCCAAACTCCAAAATTTCACTAGGTTTTCCCAGTGCAGATCACAATTTCTGAGCGGGTAGGGATCACCCAGACTTTAACCATTAGATCTGTTACATGCAAACTAGAAAAAACCAAATCCATATAAGCCTCCAACCTCCCCCTACCCCCAAATTTGTGCCTGGCTGCTGAGTTCCTATCCTGATGGCTTACCTAACAGCCTGACCCCACTTTAGCATCTGGACCTTGCCGTGCTTTGGACCTAAACCCAGATGAGTCATGAGGGCCCTGTGCCTACCTTCAGGTTTCTCAGAAGCAGCTTCTCTGGTTCTTTGTTATTCGTTCCTCCCACCGGTTCACACCTGGTACACCATCCTCCTCCATGGAGGACTCACAGACAGTACCTTGCCATGCCTCTGGGACCCTGGACCCCACTGCCCCTCTCTCAGTGCACCTGCAGCTGGACCAGCTTTCCTAGAGTTCATCTAGCACCTGCATGATCACTTACTACAGAGCTTGCATTGTCCAGGCTGGCCTCCTGGAGGAGAAAACCAGCATAGCCTGGCTATATCTCAAGAAACTGAAGCACCTGGGTGAAGTTGGGCGTGTTTAGGAAAGCAGCAAGCCCACAAGCACTGAGATCATCACTTCCCAGAAATTTATTTCACCCAGAACTTTATAATTAACCACAGTCTACTTTTTATAGTCCAAATGACATATACTTTACAAAAATGCTGATTCAAAGGGGTGCATGTATCCCAATATTTATAGCAGCACTATCAACAATAGCCAAAGTGTGGAAAGAGCCCAAATGCTCATTGACTAATGAATGTACAAAGAAGACGTGGTATATATATGCACAATGGAATATTACTCAATGATCAAAAAGAATGAAATCTTGCCATTTGCAGCAACATGGATGGAACTAGAGTGTATTAGTGAACTAAGTGAAATAAGTTACTCAGAGAAAGACAAATACTGTACACTTTCACTCATTTGTGGAATTTAAGAAACAATGCAGCTGAACATAAGGGAAGGGAAGGAAAAATAAGATATAAACAAGGAGGCAAACCATCAAAGACTCTTAAATACGAGAACAAACTGAGGTTGCTGGAGGGGTGGTGGGTGGGGGGATGGACCAAATGAGTGATGGGCACTGAGGAGGGCACTTGGGATGAGCACTGTCATATGTACGTGATGAATCACTGGGTTCTATTCCTGAAATCAATACTAAACTGCATGTTAACTCACTTGAATTTAAATAAATAAATTTTTTTAAAAAATGAAGGGACAAATGACACTGAGAGCAAAGCCCACATGCTTGCTGGGTGAACACAACATGTTATGGGGGAAGATATGTTCTTATTTGGTATTGTCTATAGAAATAAACAAATGTTGACACAAAATGAATAAACCTTTTAAAATCTCTAAAAGAAAGAGAATTTTATTTGAGCCCAAGTTAGGACAGTTGCCTGGGAAACACCCTCTTCGCAGGGAGAAACGTACTCTGGAGAATTAACAGTTTTTACAGGGTTATATATATTTTTTACAGCTTGCAAAAGCTCAAAAGATAACAGATTAACATACAGGCAGGAATCACAAGTTTCAATGTCAAGGAATGCGGGGGATGGAGATCTAAAGGACAAGGTGGTTTCCCTTGGGCTACACATTTACAGGCAAGTGTACAATGTATGTTTGGTGGGCCATAGATCAGGCTTTTGGTTGAAACAAAGTTTATGTTCAGTCATGCTGACTTAGAAGGAAATCTAAAATGGCCTCCCATGTATGTCAGGACTTTAGAGAGGGTCTCATCACCAAGACCGCTCAAAGAAGAACACACAGCAGCTCTTGATTCAGAGTTTGCTGTAGCGAAGGAGTCAAGCCTCCATCACTTGCGTTTGGCAGTGATTCAAAGGCAGACAGAGGAGTGGGTAAGCTTTATGGTGAAAAAGGTGCCTATTGACAGGAGTTGTTGGTGTGGGAAGCTGGGGTGGGGGCATCCTAGGGGCTTGGTCTGAAGAGCATAGTTGGCTTTCTCTGGTTGGTCCTGAGTTGGAAGTGAGGACAAAAATAAAAAAGCTGACGGTCACTGAACCTGTCTGACTCTGGGCCAATGGCTGTAGAAGCGGAGGGTTAGAGTCCTGTTGTCGCAGATGGGCTGGTCATTTCCGTTTGCATATTTAGTCTCCTCCTGCCTGTACTGAGAGTCACATCGGTGTTTTCAAGTTTGAATTGAGTGTTTTTCTTTCCCTAGATCTTTCCTCACTCCCACAGGTTGTCTGTGTGTGTGTTGGAGGTATAGATGAAGTATCTGGGATGCACAGCTGACTCCAAAGTGAAACAGGAACCAAACTGTTCGTTAAGGAAGGCGAACGGCTCCTCCCTGTTCAGTGAGTTCAGTTCTTTGGTGTTCTTTTTCTGAAATACAAAGGAGAATTTATTTGGTAGCCAGGCTACTTTGTGAAGGAAGGAAGGAAAGATCAGGCAATCTTTGCTAAAGTTGGGGTTTTCAGCTTTAGCAATCAGGCTTCCCACCTCCCTGAATTGGGAGGACAGGGGACAGATCTGTTACCCAGATTCCCAGATCTCTTACCTTCAGTTGCAATGAGAGATGCTTTGTGTCTTTGACTCTATCACAGAAAGGACAAGACTCTCCTTTAGAGACAGCCAAAAAAAAAAAAAAAGTGATCTTTCTTGGTATGAGTCTTTCTGAACTGTGAGGCTGATATATAAAAGGTCTCTGGAAAAAGTCAGAAACCTGGGTCAGCCATAGTAATAGAAAAATGATTTTTTTTTCTTTCCTCTCTTGACATTTCTGGTACAACACCCTCTTTCCTTTAGCACCATCATCAAATTCTTACATCTGGGTTGGCCCAGGAGCCAAGAACATCTAGATTCTTGGAATTTCCTTCTCCCTCTGGCTCCTTCTTCCTTTCAACTCTTCCAGGTAAACTTCTTTTAGATCCAGAACCGCTTGGGGCCATAGCTGTTGCTCACCACCAGCTAGTCTTTGAGGCTCTTCCCCAGGAGGCAGCCCTTTGCCCATTCCAGAGAAGAGAGTGGCTGAGGACTATGTGGGAAAAGGGGCTTTATACAGGATAGGTGGGAAGTGAGAGGGAATGAGAACCATTTCTGCTGAATAAAGCAAGGTGGAGAGTCACCTGGGGTAGTGGTGCTTTTGTCTGGAACTACTGAGGACCCCGCCTTCTTGAAGCAGAACTTGCTGGTTCAGGTCTCGAATAGTATACATCTCTAAGGTCATGGATTTGATTTTTATTCCTGAAAAACAGTACCAGAGATTGTGAACAGTGAACATGCCTCAGTTTAGCAGCCTTGGGTCCCCACTTTGCCCATTGGGCTCAGGCAATGTGTATTCCTCTCATTGGATTTTCACCCCAACTCATTAGCCCATTCATAAGGGAGCTCTGGTAACTAACCACACCACTCTGGAGTCAGACTCGGTTGGGGCCAAATCTCTGTTCAGTCTTTTGCAATCTTAACAAATCACTAAACTTCTCCAAATTCCACTTTTCCCACCAGTAAAATGGGGATAATAAAAGCTATCTTACATAGGATTGATGTGAGGAATAAGAAGGGATTCAATGAGAGTTCATTATTAGTAGTAGTAGTGTTGATAACATCCAATGGAAGTTCATCATCCAAAACATCATTATTAGTAGTCATATTGATAACAACTACATGAAACTTCAATATTAGTAGTAGTAGTAGTAGTAGTAGTAGTAGTAGTAGTGATATTGACAACCCTCTCTTCTGCACTCTTTCACTGGTGGGCCCATGACATCAGCAATGCCCAGGTTGCATGGATCTCTGCTGTGCTGGGCACCAGCTGGACTGATGGTGAGGACAGTGAAAGGGTGCAGGTGATGGTGAGGCGGGAAGCACCCAGGAGCAGCAGCTTTTTGTCAGGAAGGGTCTAGAGAGGGCAGGAGTCTTGAGGAAAATGCAGAGGTGTTGTGCCCACCCCTGTGGAGCCTGTCTGAGGGAGGAGGACAGCTGCAGCATTGGCCAGGAATCTGCCTGACTATGGGGCAGGGATAGGGATTCAGTCGATCAGCCCTGCCGATGGGAAATGGGGGGTGGGGGACAGTTCTAGACAAGGAACTTGTCCCTATGCCATCTCTGATAGGGAAGATGACCAAACATCCATGGTTGAATTCAGGTTTTGCATGGGGGAGAGTATGAGCCCAAATATAGGACTGATAATTGGGTCTACTTAGAGCAACATATATAAAAAGTGATTGGTGTGATACATTATCTCATAGATTAGCATTTATACTATATCATTATATATAAACATAAACAAACATAGCCTTGTTTCTAACTCCACAAACATGACACCTTTAGCAGAGATCTATGGTGTGTACCCTCTTCCATGTTACCTACTGACCTTAGATCACCTGAGGAGCTTTAAAATTATAGATCTGGGTCCCATCCCCAGTGACTGCCTCAATTGGTTTTGGGGTAGAGCCCAGGCATTGGTGTTTTCTGAAAGCTCTCAAGTGATTTGAATGTATGGCCAGGGGGAAGAGTCATTGGGCTATAGGGTTGGGCTCCTAGTTGGAAAGAGTTTGCACCATCAGGCAATACAGTTTCTGATAGTAGGTAAGCTCCCCTCCTAGATTTTCTGATATAAGATGAGTCATGTTTACAAGTGTGTGTCAGCAGAACTACTTTCCTGACCTTGTTTTTTTCTTTTACTATTCTAACTCCAGATTCCTTTGGAAATCCCATTGGGAGATAATTTAGACCAGGGATGGGCAACTTGTTCCATAAAGGGCCTGACAGCAAATCTTTCTTGTTTCCCACGCCATACAGTCCCTGTCTTGATGACTCAGCTGTGCCACCGTAGCACAAATGCAGCCATACATAATATGTAAATGCGTGGGCAGGCCATAGTTTCCCTGATTGAGATGATGTCCTGGACATCAAGCTGATGCCTTAACTGGATGAGACTTTGGGAGCCCTTGGGTGGGTGTAAGTGTATTTTGCATAAGTGAGGAAGAGAATAAGGCAGACTACGATAGATTAATCATAAGTGCAAATTCCTTGATGTTCTCCCCACCAAAAGACAGCATTCATGTGTACTCCTCTTGAGTCAGTGCCGGTTCTGTGACTGATCAATAGAATATGACAGAAACAAAGTATTGCCAGCTTCTGGGTCTAGGCCTTCAAAGACTAGCAACTTCCACCGTTCTTCCACTGTACTAGAGGTCAGGATACTTGATCTTGGAACCCGGCTGCCATTAAACAGTCGCAGTATGGGATCTGTGAGCACTTGTGGTTCTGCACCATTCATTGACTTAGTAAAAGGCAAAAGATTTATATGACCTGAAGAGAAACCAGAGTAAGCACCATTGACTTAGAAGTGGACCCATGGGACACAGTCTATTATTTATTTTTGAGAGAAACAGAGCATGAGACGGGGAGGGGAAGAGATAGAGGGAGACACAGAATCCAAAGCAGGCTCTGGGCTCTGAGCTGTCAGCACAGAGCCCAACGTGGGGCTCAAACCCATGAACCAAGTGATTATGACCTGAGCTGAAGTTGGATGCTTAACTGACTGCGCTACCCGGGCACCCCTGTCTGAAATGAAAAATTGAACTTCATAGTCTATGAGTAGTTGTTATTTGAGAATGGAACCTTTTGTTTTTGTTCCATTGGTCCCAAACAGTAACAGTTTTCATATATGCTGATTAAGGGACTGATTCTACCACTGTGTGAGGGATTCGCCTTTAACAGTTAACTGCATCACTTTGTGACTAGCTCTGGTTGTAACCAAACTCACAGAATCATTGTTTCTTCTTTTGCATTTGTGGGCACTTTGGGAATCTCCATTCACCTTGCAAGGTGTTCCCAGTTTGTTTCCTGCTCCTGGTGGTATCTCTTTCATGCCAACAAGGCGTTTAAACTAAGGAAGATAATTATTTGGAACATGAGTTCAAATATGAGATAATTGTTATTATGTCTCCTATAAAACAAGATATAGGCCCAAAATGGAGTTGTTTGTGCTAAGTCCCAGGTCACCAAACTGAGGCTCAATTACAGTCTCAGCTCTCTCTGAAATGGGATCTGAAACCAGTGGTAAAAAGAAACCCAGTCT
>PJEM01016096.1:0-27193 GCA_004023845.1 Helogale parvula | reverse complement strand
GTGCTGGGAGAACTGGACAGCAACATGCAGAAGAATGAAACTAGACCACTTTCTTATACATTACACAAAAATTAACTCAAAATGGCTGAAGGACCTGAATGTGAGACAGGAAACCATCAAAACCCTCGAGGAGAAAGTAGGAAACAACCTCCTTGACCTCCACTGCAGCAATTTCCTACTTGACACATCCCCAAAGGCAAGGGAAATGAAAGCAAAAATGAACTACCGGAACCTTATCAAGATAAAAAGCTTCTGCACTACAAAGGAAACAATCAAGAAAACTAATAGGCAACCGACAGAATAAAAAAGTTTTTTTTAATGTTTATTTATTTTTGAGAGAGACAGAGTGTGAGTGGGGGAAGGGCAGAGACCAAGGGAGACACCTGAGCCAAGCAGGCTCCAGGCTCTGAGCTGTCAGCACAGAACCTAATGCAGGGTTCAAACCCATGAATTGTGAGATCATGACCTGAGCTGAAGTCCGGCGCTTAATCAACTGAGCCATCCAAGCATCCCTGTCATCTTAATAATACTACTAATGAGTATTCCTCCAACAAGTCTCTGGAAATCAATAAATAGAATCCTGCATTAAAATTATATATCTGACATTTGTGCTATTTCTCACGCAAATCTTGTGCTATTTGACTATACAAATAAAAAAGGCATTATTGAGAAATATGCCTTTAGTTACTAAAATCATTTAATTTTATGTCAACCAGAGTAAAAAAAAGATGTTGGGTGCATTAAATGGTAATAACAGTACCTATAATTTGTCTAGGACATTGCAATAAATTACCTCATGTACTTTTCACAATATTCCTATAATATAATCGACATTATAATTATTTCCCATTTTACACATGAGGAAACTGAGACACAGAAATTAGGTAACCGGGTAAGTGGTAGAACATGAATATGAATCTAGCTGTTTGATTGCAAAGCCTGCATGTAACCCACTAAGCAAATCTGAAGTCCAGAAAGATTTTTAATGGCATTCTCGAAATCAAGCCACCAGAAAGGGTCAGAACTGAGATGCAAACCAGGTCTTCTGAGTTCAGTGCTTTTCATTACATTAGTGTTGCTATCAATTAGGTTTTTAGAATAATCATACATTTTCTCTGGGCTACTTAAATCTGTAGTAGCTTTAAAAGATAATGAAACACTTCCATTAATAAGCAAATGCTCAAATATAACATACACTTAGCATTTTTCAAAGAAAGAAGCAAAGGCAATCTCCCCTCTTTGAATGTCAAAAATTGATTCAATAGGGAATCGACTCAACATCTATAAAGCTCAAATACAGCCATTATCTATATCTATACTGTACAGAGAATATTACCTATATTTTTCAGATGAACATGCCCTTCATTCTCCATAGTACCAGAAGTATTAAGCTTGAATAAAGCATTAAGTTCTTTAAAAATCACTTATTCCAGGGGTCTGGGTGGCTCAGTGAGTTAAGGTTCTGACTCTTGACTCCAGCTCAGGTCATGGCCTCCAGATTTATTGAGTTCAAGCCTGCACTGTGAGAGCGGAGTGTGCTTGGGATTCTCTCCCTCTCCCTCTGCTCCTTCCCCACTCATGTTTTCTCAATCTTTCTCCCTCCCTCTCACATAAACCTAAAAAAATAAAAATAAATAAAAATCACTTTTTCTTCTGTTAATTGTACAGACCTTTGTCATCTCCAACTTGGTATCTCTGCTTCTAATTCATGCTCTGCATTCAGTTATCACCACAAGAATCTTTTTAAAACCCAATTTTACCCTGTGTCCAGAGCCCACACTGCCTCTCATTCATACTGTGCATTCAGTTCATCACCTTTACTGGCTTGCATAGTCCTCTCTAATTTGGTTCCTGTGTACTTATTCAAATGTATTTCTCAGTATCTCCCAAACCACGGGTGTCCCTTTGCCTCCTGCACTGTCTTCATAGATCAAGAACAAGTCAGAAGCCAACAGAAGCCAGAAGGAGGTATAAGATTAGGCCAGTGGGCATTGGAAACTGAGCGGTGATGCCGGAAATGGATTGCAGCTGCCTCAGTTAGAGGGCACGTGGCTCTGAAAGCAAGAACGCCAAGCAGGAGTCAGAATAGCATGGATTCAGGAACAGGAGGAAAGAGGTTCCAATTTAACAGGCTGAGGTCACTTTTAAGAGTACAAACCAAATGAAAAAACAAAGAGGCAAGAGATAAAGGCAGGGAAGAGGCTCCCACATTTAAGGTCCGGCATAGGGAAGCCCATCAATACAAAAGGTCCCAGTGTCTGCTCTCCTACTTGGCACTTGGTCACTGTGCTCTTACCTCTAATGTCTCCAGCTCCACAAACCTTGAATCTGCAGTGACTTCACTTCTTTATATCCTTTCATTATAGTTTTCCCCTATCTTCTTTTCTTTGGGAGATTAACTAAAACATAATCCTGGATTGATTCTCTTTCTCTACTTGGTAGATTTCCTTAGAGATCAGAGTTGCCAAGAAACTACCGTGATACATAATTTCTCTTTCCAGCAGATGTTGTTTCTGATTTTTAGGGTCAGAGGGAGGAAAAAAAAAAACATTGTTATTTTCCAATAAATCTGCTAAACACCGCAGTGAATTATGAACCTGAGCAGAGGCTACATCATCCAAGAGGCCAAAATGCAATTGGCAAATATTTCATAGTTGAAAGTTATAGCTTATTTCAATTAATCAGGAAACCATTTTTTAAAGCCTGGCATTCTTTCTAAATTAAAAGTCATAAAGTTACCAAACTGTACTGATAATTATAGTTATCTCATTTACTGTTATGCTCAAATTTTCATTAAAATTTTGAGATTTTCATCTCTTTCCATACTTTTTTCCTCAGTATTGTCACCTTTCCTCCCTGAACGAGCACCTAAAAAAGTTGTATTTTCTTGGGTGTTTCTTTTCATTTCCGATATTGGCTTTCTGGGCAACGTCAGGGAAATAGATTATAAAAAAAATGACTTCTTTTACTGGTTATCCTTTCCATATAACAAATATCACACCTTTTTTCAAGATTAAAGCCATAACATCCAGTAGAAACAAACTGTTAATGTACATTTTTAGATCTATGACAAAGGCACATATAAGCACATTTGAAGAGTTCTAGATATACTGTGAAAACCCAGAAATACTTTGTAGTACACTCAATATATACAGGTCTAGACTACATTTCCTTAGAGTATGATATATAGTCATATTTGTTTACATAGTTATTTGATTAATGTCATAAGTTCTGTATGGGCTTGGAACCTATTCTTTTAGCTGACCACTTAATCTCCAGTACTCAGCTCAGTATCTAGACCATGGTGGGCACTCAACAACTTGTGCTGCATTCATGGAAAAAAAGCATCTCTTGTTATACATAACAACCACACCATGGGGCAAGAAGAAACTTTTGGAAGTGATAGATACGTTATTTTGAATGCAATCATGGCTTCACAGGTGCTTATGTATGTCCAACTTTGTCAAGTTCTACACTTTAAATATAGGAAACTTGTCAATTACACCTCAACAAAGTTGATTTTTAAAACCTCAAAATCTATAACAATGATCTGCTAAATGTATTATCCATGAAGTTCATGGAGTATTTTACAATAACGTTTTACAAAGGATCAGCATTACTACAATGTAATGGGGTGGGGGGAAGCATTAACAGTATTAATTTTCAATTCCTGGCTCTGATAGGAAAGATACTTTTAAAGTAAACATCTTACCATTTAATTAGTCTCTTACCAGTTTCAAATAAGAAGTATGAATTTAAGTTCCCAGCAGTAGGATTGCTTCTAATTAGTCTCTCACCACTTCCAAATAAGAAGTATGTATTTAAGTCCTCAACAGTAGGATTGTTTTCCCTTAAATGTTCATTTACTTGTTGAGTAAAGTATTTAGAAAATTCTTTTCCTAAATGATTGTATGTGACCTGAATGTTATTTTAAGTATAATGGATGATAGTTCTTAAATTTTCTATTTGAAGTCCTTTCATATTCCAATCCACATTTGAAAACCCTAGTTTCCTTTAAACACGAGTAGAGTATTTTCAATTACAGTGAAGAAAAAATTATTGTCCTTTTTGTTGGAAATTCCCAGTATATGAAGAATGTAATAGTGCTTAAAGACATTATAATTTTGAGTTAAAAACTTGCTAAGGTGTTTGAAAAGAGAATGACGATACAGTCATGAGAAATGAATCGCAGGCATGAGAGAAAAGTATTGATCTGATCATTATGAGTAAGAATAAGTGCCTGAATTATTCAACAACAATGGATTTAGAGCTTTTAGTTGAAACTGGTTTGTTTTCAAAATTTCATCACTTAATTTTGACAAAAGCCTATATGGTGTTCACAAGATTTTTCCAATACTAAGAACTTCACAGTATACATGCTCTAAATTACTTCATGTAAATGACTCTGACAAAGTAATATATTCCAGTATACACATATATGAAGGGCACAACTCCTTAGATCTTTAAATAGCAGGCTACCTGTTCTTCTACCTATTTCCGGTGTCTAATCTTAGGGAACCAGATCAATCACAGTGCACACATTTTTCAGCTCCTCCATTCACTCTACAAATATGTATTGACACTGTGCTATACAACGACACAAATTGAAATAAGGCAAATGTAGCAAGACCTACTTCTCATAAACAGGTAAATAACCAAATAAGAAAACTTTAGATAGAGGTAAGTGCTATGAGGAAGACAGAAGAAGGCAACGTGGTGGTGGCCGGCACTGGGGGAAGTGGGGAAATCTACGCTGGGTGGGCTGGACCGATCTGAACCCAATGACCGAATGAGGGCACAGAAGGAGAGGAGTCTGAGAGGCAGGCAAGGAGAAAACCATAAAGGGTTTGAGTTTCAATCCCAATGCTCTGGCAAGTCACTGGAGAGTCTTCGGAAATAACGTAAACTGATTTGTACTTTAAAATAATAACCATGGCTTCTAGAAGATGAATGTGTGACAAAAATAAAAGCAGGGGTGAGAGTTCATGGTGACTGTACAAGAGTGACAAAGATGAAGAGAAGTGTGTAGAATTAAGATATATTTGGGGCGCCTGGGTGGCTCAGTCAGTTGAGCTTCTGGCTTCAGCTCAGGTCATGGTCTCCCGGTTCGTGGGTTCCAGCCCCATGTCGGGCTCTGTGCTGACAGCTCAGAGCCTGGAGCCTGTC
The DNA here is from genome assembly GCA_004023845.1 of Helogale parvula. Classification (NCBI taxonomy): domain Eukaryota; kingdom Metazoa; phylum Chordata; class Mammalia; order Carnivora; family Herpestidae; genus Helogale; species Helogale parvula. The sequence continues at coordinate 22,027 of PJEM01016096.1, read as the reverse complement.
TTCAGATTCTGTGTCTCCCTCTCTCTCTGACCCTCCCTTGCTCATGCTGTCTCTCTCTCTCTCTCTCTCTCTCTCTCTCTCTCTCTCTCTTTCAAAATTAAATAAATAATAAAAAATTTTTAAAAGGATTTATTTTAGAAACAGATCCCAAACAATTTGGTTTGTTGGAGGGTGTTCATGTTAAGGGATGGCGACAGAATGAGAGCAATCAAGATGGGAAGATTTTGGGAACGTGTCTTACAAATCTAAGAATATAACCTAAGAATATATAATCTTAACCCCACACTATCTGTTGAATCAGTATAATGCCAACTATGCGCCAAAGGTAATAAGCATCTTTTCTTGAAATAACTAGGTAGATTTGCAATTTGATAGAGTTTTATGTCATATCTTAACTCAATTTTAAACTAAAAGGTAACTGTAATTATCTACAACTTAAGATTGATTTCCCAATTATTTTACACACCTGCAAAAGAATATAGAGTTTGGTGGCCAGGACTTTTCAATATCTGTGTTTTATGGGAGTGTGGAAGTCGACTTTTCACACCTCAGTCCTCATCAGATGCAGGGTTCTGAGGCATGTCCCTACCTTCGGGCCACAAGTTCACAAAGCACTTATGGCTGTATTATAGGTCAGTATATTAGCAAGTACCTATATGACAATGAGCTCCTCCCAAAGGAGTCCAAATTCTTTTTTCTAATTTTTTTTAATGTTTATTTATTATTGAGACAGAGAGAAGCAGAGCATGAGTGGGGGAGGGATGCAGAGAGAGGGAGACACAGAGTGGGAAGCAGGCTCCAGGCTCTGAGCTGTCAGCACAGAGCCTGATGCGGGGCTCAAACTCACGAACCATGAGATCACGACCTGAGTTGAAGTTGGAAGTTCAACTGAGCCCCCCAGGGACCCCCAAAGGAGTCCAAATTCTTACCCATTGGTAGCCCTGAACAACAACAGACTCAGGCAATATCAGGTAAGTGAAAACTCACCAAGGTAGGAATTTGACATCTCCTTTTGACTTTCTGGACTTGATAATTTTTTGACTGACAACTTTGGAGACACTTTTTAAACATCTTTATTAAGCTATCATTCATATAACATACAATTCACCCGTTTAAGGTGTACAGATTCCTGAGGAGAAGCTTTGTTATGGTCAAACTGATCTCTCTGTTCCTCCCAAGGATATATGCTTTTCTACCATTCCATTTACCTTGAACATTCACCAAACAATCTATTGAGTACTTACTATACGCCAAACATCTCTACCTGAAATGATGTCTTCTTTCCATTTCTACAGCCTTAACTCTGACCTTAAGACCTAGTTCAGGGGCGCCTGGGTGGCTCAGTTGGTTGAGCATCGTACTTCGGCTCAGGTCATGATCTTGCGGTTCGTGGGTTCAAGCGCTGCATCAGGCTTTGTGCTGACAGCTAGCTCAGAGCCTGGAGCCTGTCTTCGGATTCTGTGTCTCCCTCTCTCGCTGACCCTCCCCTGCTCACTCTCTCTCCCTGTCTCAAAAATTAAAAAAAAAAAAAAAACATTAAAAAAAAAAGACCTAGTTCAATCATGTTGATCACCTCAGCTCTTCCTTCTCTCAATGTCTATAGTCTATTAGATGTTAAATGTCAGCCATATTGTCACATTGCTGGTTAGCTTTCACATGTACATTAAGTGTCTCCGTCACCTGGCACTCTGGCTTGGTGCCTTACACATTTTATGCATTCGATATACATTTGTGGAGAATGATAAAACTTGGTCCTTTGAGAAGCTGTCCTTGAACCCTCTTCCTTCTAAATCCACCAGTAGTGTGGTCATGGGACCTGAAAGTTTTAAAATGATCTTGCTGACATATGAATTGTACTCCAGATTCTGTGACAAGCTCATGTTGCCAGGATCAGAGTTCCGCGCCAGGGGCTGGCACGTTGCACTTCACACAACAATGGAAGATGAGATTATCTGAAAGGCTTTGAAATCAAGCAGATGCAGACCAGTGCAATATTCTACTTCAGTCAGGTTTCTGACCCAGTACAAATGTGTATGGTTTCTAGCAGTCAGGAACGAGTGGTTTTTCAGAAATGAGGCGATTCGCATATTCTCACCATAACGGATAAAGTGATAGAATGATCTGAAAAGGACACACAGTAAGCTATAGACTACGCCATGCCATGATCTTCTCTGTATGAAAGACAGTGGTCATTTCCTATATGAATGGTATATGTTGTCAACTTTGCTGATGGGTTGGTAGTGGGACACACACACACACACACACACACACATGCACAGAACCATACAAAATGGATTGCTCTGTGGGAAAGACAGGTAATCTCTGAAACTCCCTTCAGTTAAGCAGAATTGAACTTCATTTGAGGGTTCGTTAGGAATTACAAAGGTGATTGCTCATAAATCAAAAATAGTCATGCTGCTGTGCACTGACTCTGAATAAAGACGGGCTCTGGCTTTATATAAAATTATACTTAAACTGTTAATCATAAAAGTACAGCATTTTATCTGGTTCCTGTTCACTAACTTTTAAAGCTGATTTTTTTTTTTTTACTGTCTCCATGTTATACTTACCCTTTTAATTTGTTCCAGACTCATGTTCCTCAAGCCAGAGAATACCTGCTTTATACAGGAAGTCCTGGACCTGGAAGAAATAAAAAAGGCCAGTGATAACTGTCCTAACAAGACTGCATGCTTATTTCTTACTTTTAGAAGACCATACTTGCAAATCATAATCCTACTAAAACACAATTATCTTTTTTTTCTGAATTTCTGAGAGAGAGAGAGAGAGAGACAGACAGACAGAGTGAGCAAGGGAGGGCCAGAGAGGGAGACACAGAATCCAAAGACAGGCTCCAGGCTCTGAGCTAGCAGTCAGCACAGAGCCTGACGCAGGGCTCGAACCCATGAACTCCTACAAACCATGAGATCATGACCTGAGCCGAAGTTGGATGCTCAGCCGACTGAGCCACGCAGGCGCCCCTAAGACACAATTATCTTGAACCTTGCTCTACCCTTGCTGATGTTTCACAAATACTGGAAATGACATTTTCTTTGTTCTAATCCCACCCGTTGAATCAGAGCTTAGTAGTGTGGGCTCCTCATAAATATGCATTGACCACATGATGAAGAGTATTAATGTAGGCCAGGGCTCTGATTAGCAAATGTTACCAGCAGGAGGCAAAGAATATACCACAAATGGAGATAAGATGCTTTTCGTGGATTTCATTTTTTTCTTGAGGGTTGGTAATAATCACTGATCTCTCTGGTCAAACCTCCTCAGATCTCTGCCTTCAGGATCTGAAAACAACTCACATAAAAGGCCTCTCTTCCACTGGATGCTGGAGGAAGGGCACAAGATGAAAGAAGCAGCAAATTGCTTCCAACTTAATTTATTCCTTTCTTGCCATTTCAGCAGCTCACCAGCATCTTGGTAAAAACCTTACATCCTAACTTGAAGATAAAATCAGCAATAAAGGAATACTGTACTTGTTTCAATAACTTGTTAGCATAGACCTCGTTCTGCAAAATAAATGGTAATGAGGTTACAATGATCTCCAGGATATGGAGCAAATTAAAATGTAGCATTTACGGATTTTATACTAGGACACTTCCCCTTTTCAGGTAAAAAGCCTGCACCCGACTTTCTGCAGGTTTGACCCCACGCAAAAATCCAAAACAAAAAAGTCCTTTTTGAACTACCTAGCGCAATTGTTGACTTTATTGCCATTCCCGAGCGTCGTCGGACTGCAGCGCACGCACCGGCGGGACGCACCGTCGCTAGCAGTCCGCAGGCGCCCAAGCCCCAGTGGCCGGAGGAGCGCTGGCGCGGTGGTGGGAAGCCCGGCCTCAGAGCCTGTTGCTCGCGGGCCAGGCTATGGGGCGAGTGCGGCTCCGGCAGCGAGGGTTGGTGCCCGCTCTGGGAGGCTAGAATTCCATACAGGCGGCGACCTCGCGGTCCCTTTCCATTGCCCGGGCTGGGACTTAACCCTTGGCGTCCCAAGCCCTCTTGCCCCCCTCGCCAGTCCACTTCAGACCCAACACCACTTTCTAGACCAAGGCCAACTCCATTGCTTTTAAAAGCCGGAGGGTAGGAGGAGGGGATACACGGAGATGCAGGGGCCAAGGCACACCTTCCTCTCTGCTCAAGACTTCAGGAGAGTCAGAACCGTGTTGAGGAAGGACAAGACGAGCCGAAGCTGTGAGAGGAGCGCGGGAGCCCAGGGGAGGAAGAGGCGGCTGGCAGCCGACCACCCTTCCCCCCCAGGAATGGTACGGTCCGGAGCGGGGCGGGGCGGAGTCGGCCCTCCCGGCTCTCTCCCCGCCCCTCTCCCGACTTCCCCGCCGGGCTGCCGCGGGAGCGAGTGAGCGCGCGCCCCAGCGACCCCTCCCCCGGCGCCGGCAGCCGAGCTCCTCCCCTCGCCGAGCCGCCCCCTCGGCGGCTGCCGGGAGAGCTCGCTAAGCTCTGCAGACGCCGCCACCTTCGTAGCTTCTTCCGGCTGCTCCGGCGTGCGGGGGCCGTCCGGCGGCGGCGCTGCCCTGGGTGGGCAGCGGGGCCCGCGCGGCCGCTGAGCACTCGGCGCCGCGCAGCCCGGTCTCCCGCCCGCGCGGCGCCGTGACAGGTGCAGAGTCCCAGCTGAGGATCCACCTGCGGCGGTCGCAGCGATGCCCACCATGCGGAGGACCGTGTCGGAAATCCGCTCCCGCGCGGAGGGTGAGCGGCCGCCGCAGCGCGGGGCTGTGCGCGCAGCGCGCACGGGGGTGGCTCAGGGCCAGCTTGGGGTCGGGCCGTGTGTGTTAGGGAAAAGATGCTCTGTCCCCCCCGCCCCCCTTCCCCTAGGTAAGTGTGGCTGTCGTGCCTGCCCTGCGGATCCTTCTCCCAGCGCCGCCTGCAGTGCACTCGCCGACCCCTTCCCGGCTCTAGAGCCCTGAAATTGGTGTCCTCGGCGGGAGCCCCAAGGCTTCTTTACACCGCAGCGTGATCGTTCTGTTCCTGTCACCGAGCGCTCTCGTCCTGCCCACCGCCCTCCCCGCTAGCGCACGAGCCACTCTTATCTCCACTTGGCTTCTTCACCCTATTGAACAGCCCGCCGCCCCCGCCACCCACCTTTTTGCAGCCCCCACCCCGCGGATCCCTGAGGAGCGGGGTGCCTTTCCCAGATGCAGGATCCTTTGATCCACAGCCCCTTGCCTCTTACAGCGCGAGGAGCCTTCGTTGGGGTTGGGGAGCTCAGCGGGTTCTGTGCATTACAGTCTCTGCAATTCTCCCTCCTGCAGTGGAGTCTCACCTAGCTTCCGTCTGCGATTTCGTTTTGTTTTTCCTATTCTCTGATGTCCTCACTTTGGCCAGCTGAGCTGACTTTTTAGCAAGGTGGAAGCTGTTTTCTTTGCTCCACCCAGGGCCAGCTGTTGAATGGCTACACCTGTCAGCAGTGAGCAACAGATGCCCAAGGGTATAGCAAGTAAGCTTTTGGAGGGCCAGACACCCTCTTCACCTTATCTGAGGAGCCCTCAGCATTCTTCCTGGCAAGTGACAGTCACTCGGTAAACATTTCTTGATTTTGCTTATGGCAAGGCCAAGATGGTATATATCTCGAGTTTTGTTTTGTTTTTCTCTCCCATAAACCAGTACTTGAATCCTGCAAAGAGTGGAATAACATGGTTTTGAGAGCAAGTCTATCTTGCCCTCTTCCCTGCCCCCCCCCCCCCATCCTTTAGTGTGAGGCAGGTGGTAAAGTGGTTTTAGAAAGATATAGCAGTTAGGAGACTAGGACCCCTCCAGGGTTTGAGACAGGCCATTTTATTTTTCCTCCTCAGTCTCCATGTTAATAAAAAAAAAAAAAAAGGGAAAACAGGCTGGGGGGGTAACATTGAGTTCTAATATCTATGGTTTACTTATTACAGCGTTTAGGCAATACTAAATGAAACTGTTCTGAGTAGTGGCCACACAAATCAAAGCTGACCTGTGTCCTACATAGGAACTTCGTATAGACTTACTGTTGTTTGAACTGTAATGGAAAAGTATATAAGACATAACAATTTTAGATACCAATTGAATAAATAGTATCATCTTTTAAAAGTACACAGTAAAAAATTCATTCTTTTTCATCTTCTACTTCTGAGTGAAATAAAATGAATATTCTTAATCACCATTTGAGCAAGCCATACAGGTAATGAAAATGGAGTGGTCATAATTGGGATTGTGTTTTCAAACAGCAGCAACTGATGAACCATATATTGTTGGGAAATCAGAAAAAGAGAAACAACCAGAAAACAATGCAAAACCTGTGGCGTGTGAGAGGATTTTATTAATTGTGAAATGCTACAGTGTTGTTTTTTAGGGTTATGTGTATTTTTCAAAGCATTTTCTCAACACTCCTGGAGGTAAGTGAAGGTTGTGTCATCCAACAGTTGAGGAAACTGTGGCGCAGGTTGAGGAACTTGCCCGAGGTCAAGTAACTAGTTCAGTGACACATTTGGACGTAGAGGCCTGGGAAATGAGGACTGCTTTATTTAATCTTTGTATTCCGGGCGCATCCCAGCGTCAGGGCCATAGTGGAGTGTGGTGAATGACTCTTCCCTTGCATAGTGGTTGGTTTCAGTTTATTATGTATTCAGTAGGTTGCTCAGGACTATGGTGAGGACAACATAAATAATGACAGTGGGCTGGAGATGTGGCTCACTGCCCGCCCTGCCCACACTTTTCTTTCCTAAGGAATATTCTCCTTTGACAGCTCCTGCTGCCTCAAGGGCCTTGTTCTGAACTGCAACGCCTTTGGCTTGGCTGATTGGGCCAGGATGGTCCCATGACTCAAGGGCAGACAGTCCATAGGTAGCGCAGACACTTGTAGCCTTGTGGTTTGGCTCAAAAAGATTCTCTGTGGTGAGCATCTCTCTCGTGGGAAGAGTTAAGCTTAGAGCCGTGGGGTGAAAATTGAAACAGAAAGGGACAGAGGTTGAATAGGCTCGTGGAAGAGAGAATGGCTGACTCTCATAGGTCACATGAATGCTGCTGTCATGAGGAAGCAGGAACTATGGTAAACAGAAAAATAGGAGAGAGAATGGATTGGATGGAGAGAATGGGGCAGAGAGACAGATGCTGACAGGCGGCAGCCCGGCCTTGGAACTCCTCTCTCCCTGAGTTGTCTAGTCCCTGTTCCCAAGCAGTGTTAGAATAAGCTTTCTTTTTCCCTCCAAGTGACTTAAATGAGTGTCTGTTCCCTGCAGCCAGACTGGCCAGATGCACGGCTTTCCCGTGTACACGCTATTTACATCCCGATTAGGGCTCGAGAACTTTCCTGAAGTAAGGAATAAATAGTCCAAGAGGGGATGTTATTAATTGAACATTGTGCTTGCTGTGGGTGACATAAATGCCACTGGAGGTCAGGACATAGAACACGAAGCCTACTGAGCGAATGCTTCGTTGAGGACTGATTTGAGATGAGTGCTTCCCAAACTTTTACGGGCACAGTGGTCCAGGGATCTTGTTAGGTATGGATTCTAAGTTGGTAGGTCAGGGATTCTGAGTTGTTTCTGACAGACTCGCAGATAATGCTGGTTGGCACTGGCCTTCAGGTCTGAGTAGCAAGATTCCAAAGGATATTGCCTCCTCCCCCCTCGTAGTTGGGGGTATTGAAGGTAGAGTGTAACCAATTGAAAAAATGGTGAAAGTCAACATGGCTTATTTGAGAGATCTTAAGGAAACTGGCCAGGAGCAGGGGAAACTTGGAAGGAGCAGAATGTAAATATGGATAGGTAAATTACTGCTAGATTACAGAGTTTTTCAAATGCCAAGATGAGTCATTTGGATACAGAATCAAGTATTTGAAGAAAATCTTAGATTTTGTCTAATCCATTTCTCATTCAAGCATGAGTCCTAACAGGGCCACTTAGGCTCCAAAGCATCATAGGGGAATGACATCCTCAAAGAAGTGTCTTAGATACATCTGGAAGCATGTTGGATGGTTTGGAGAGAATTTAAAGATAGACTCTATCACTTAAAAAAAAAGTCTAGTAATGACAAAGGCCAGGATTAGTTTCAAAGTGCAGCAGTGAGAATGGGAAGGGAGGAATCTGAGATATTGCTGAGTAAAACTAACTCATTCCCAGGTATCTGTTGAGCTGCTGCAAGTTCTAGTTCAGGTACTTGAGATGCATCGGTGAACAGAACAGAAAAAAGCTCTGCCCTGGAGGTGCTTACATTTTAGTGAGGCAAGAGGCGAGACAAACAATGAATTAGCAAAGTATAGAATTTGTTGTATAGTAAGTACAATAGGGCACATAACAGGAAGGTCAGTGCATAAGGCTGGTGGATGCATTACAGTTTTAAATAGGTTGATTAGGCTGGCCTTCACTGAAAAGATGACATGGAGAAAGTGAACCAAGTATCCTTGTGGAGATCTAGGGGAAGAGTGTTCTAGGTAGAGGGAGAAGTCATAGCACAGGCCCCCAAGACAAGAGGGTCAGGAGTGTTAAAGGAACAGTGGGGGGAGAATAGTAGGAAAGAAGGTCACAAAAGTCACATCGTAAGACATAGCCATATAGATAGAGCAGGAGACAATGGATTAATATAAAAGGAAATTCTCAAGCAAGAATTTTGAAATCTAATGCTTGTAAGATCTCTAATATATCATTAAAACTGCATTTTTTTGGGTTACTCATGAAGATTTTCTTCACTAGATCTGCAGTAGGACTGAGAATCTAATTCTTAATGAATTTCCAGGATGTTCTGGTATCAGTGAAACATATTTTATGGACCTCTGCTTTAGTCTTGAATCTGATTGATTGGGAATCTATTAAAAGATCAGGAAACTGAGAATCAATACAATAAGAAGTAATAATTGTGGGATATCCAAAGGGATGTGTTTTGAAGATACTTAGAATTGGAACTTAGATGTGGGAATCTTGAGTTCAGAGGTAATCCCTGAGAGTAGATAAATTTTCAAAAAAAAAAGCAAAATAGAATGATGCAGAAGACTGAGCATTCTGAATTTCTTCATTTTTACCCAGCTAAATCTTATGAGTCTCTGAATACAATGAATACAACATTAGGAAGAATCAGGGACTGAAATTATGGTGGTTTATACAAAATGCTCACTCTGACAAACCCAGAATGGAGGTAGGCAGTCCAGGTTGGCCCTGCATGATACATAAAATTGGAAGGGATATTGTCTCCTTTCACCTTTCTGCTTCCCAAGCTTCCCATCTTCCATTAAGTCATAGTAAGTTTGCTGGGGTTCCAGCCATCATGGAAAAGCTCCAGGTAGGAAAACATAGAAAGATGAAAGAACAAAGGGTTTTCCTAGAAGTACCACATAAAGACTCATGTTTGTTTTACTTTCACTTCCATCTGCAAGGGAAGCTGGGAAATGGACTTTTCTAGCTAGGCACATTACTCAGTGTTTTATTACTTAAGGAAAAAGGAAGAATGGCTATTGGGTAGGCAGCTAACAGGCATAGACACCATCGGGTGTTGAAATTGGCAAAGGTTCTTGCTTGAAATAAAGGAGTGTTCTAGAGCTAATAATTTATAATATAATTGTCAAATTATTCAAAACTAAAGAAATATACACATACACACACACACCTAATAGTTTGCATTTTCTTCTGCTGAATGTTAGGTTAAAATGTAAGACATTCATTTGCTTATGTAAAATATGTGCTAAGTGATAAATTTAGTTGGTTTAGGCACTGTTTTCCTATAATAGTCTGTATAAATGGCAACTTTAAAATGTTTGTAATTTTATAGAATAGTATGTCTTATTTACTTAAAAGATAACCTAAGCAGCATTCAAGTAGTTTCTGTAAGAATTGCTAAAGGGAAGTTTGCGGGAGGATTCATTTGTCCAGGTAAAAGATGACTAAGGTTACTTGTTCCTTTAACAAGCATGTATTATGCACCTGCTGTGTGCCAGCTAATTGGGTGATGAGATAAAAAGGTGTGGTGAATGAATGAGATCCCAAAGGAAACCTGGAGATGGGTCAAAGATTTAGAACTGATATGGCATTGTGAGAGGACGTGTGAGTATAGTGGTACTTCACATAAACAATATTTGAGAATCCCCAATACATTTCATTTTGCTTGGTGCAATTCTAGAGCTGTTAGGTGTGACAGAACTAAATGTTTTAAGGTTTTCTAAAATATAGCTTATCATTCACATTTTCATATTATTTCAAAAACAGAATTGAAATCATCTTCCTACTTTACAACCATAGGAAAGTTTGCATAATCAGAGTATAGTTTTGAAGGTGGGTTTCTATAGTATGCACCCTATAGTATGGGTTTCTTTTCACATAGTTTCATTAGAATGTAAATGTAAAGGCAACAATCTCATTCTTCACTACCAGCTGGAGCTCGCACCTTTCAAAGCTATTATTCTCTGGATTGTAAAGTTTCCTAAACTAAAGGCAAGGATTTTTGTCTATTTTATTTACCAATACATGACTCCCACTGAGGACATTGCCTGGAATGTAATAGAAGCTCAGATATTGTTGAATGAATAAATTAATCTCATGACTCAGAGGTAAGATGATCTAGAGATGCCTTACAACCAGACTTATTTGACACCCTCCTCCTGAGAGAGCAATTTAAAAACAAACAGTGTACCAGTGTGATCTGTTTACTGATGTGCATTGCACTTAGTGGCCCTCTGTGTTTGTCCGATAAGTGGATCCCTCTGAACTTTGTTTGTAATGAAAAAGCTCAGCGTTGTTCTTTGGATCATAGAAGTTTCACACTTGCTCACTGGAAAAAAATGCACACTGCAAAAGGTGTCAGAAAGACAGTAAAAATCACCCCAAACTATGCCTTCCAAATATAACTACTGTTAGCATTTTAGCATATATACTTTGCAACTACTTTCCAGTTAAAAACAGTGACAGTTTATATCCTCTGCCTACAGCTGAGCCCTGAATTTAGTAGGGGCTCAATACTATTCGCTGAATACATAGATCATTAATTTTATGAAAGCTTAGCATTTTTATATTAGTTTGTAATTAAGGGATCTTCTGGGGCACTTAGGTCATTTCAGGTTTTTAAAAAGGATTCTTGAATAAACATTTTTAGACATATTTACACACTTTTCTGATTATTTCTTTGTAAAAAGGCCCTAGAAAAGGGATTTCTGGATCAAAAGTATATTATCCTTTAAATGGTTCTTGCTACATATTTCAAAATTGCTGGAAAGACTGTATCAATTTATACATCCGCTGAAAGTGAAAAGAGTGCCTATTTCTCTATCCCTTCTCCAACATTGTATTGCCCCCTTTCTTATCCTTTTGAATATGCGATGCAAAAAATGAATCTCTTAAGTTTACATTGCTTTCAGTTATTAGGTTGATTATATTTTGGTAAATATAATAATTCTTTTTAATTTCTTCTGAATTGTTCATGTTCCTTTATGAAATTTGTTTTGTATTGAAATTTAAGAGCTTCTCATACGTTAAAGATAGTAACTTTTCGCTGTTTATAGTTTATCTGTTAACTTCTTTATAGTGTTTTTGTGTGTCAATTTTCGGAGGCATTTTTTAAATTAAAAAATCTATTGTAGCTGGCACACAATAAATGTTACATTAGTTTCAGGTGTGTAACATAGTGACTCACCACCTCCGTGGTTCTGCTCTGCTCACTGCAAGTGTAGCCACATTCTGTCACCTCACAGTACTGTTACAATACACTTGACTATAATCCTCATGATGTACCTTTCATTCCCATGACTTTTTCATTCCATGTCTAGATGCCTGTACTTTCCACTCCCCTTGACCCGTTTCGTCCATCCTTCCTATCCCCCTTCCCTCTGACAGCCATCAGTTTGTTCTCTGTATCTGTGAGTCTGTTTCTGTTTTTTGTTTCTTTGTGTCTTTTATTTATGAAATTCCACATATAAGTGAAATCATGTGATTTGTCTTCCTCTGACTTTTTTCATTTAGCACAGTGCCCTGTAGGTTCATCTTACAGAGATGTTGTCTCAAATGGCAAGATTTCATTCTTCTTTATGGCTGAGTAATATTCCTGTGTGTGTGTGTGTGTGTGTGTGTGTGTGTGTGTGTGTGTGTGTGTGTGTGTATCCATCTGTTGATAGATTCTTGGGTTGCTTCCATATCCTGACTATTGTAAATAGTGCTGCAATAAACATAGGGGTGCATACATCTTTTCAAGTTAGTATTTTCATTTTCTTTGGGTAAATATCCAGTGGTAGTATTACTGAATCACATGGTATTTATATTTTCAATTTTTTGCACAATCCCTTATTGTTTTCCATAGTAGCTATACCAGTTTACCTTCTCCTTAACAGTAAATGAGAGTTCCTTTTTCTTCACATCCTTGCCAATACTTATTTCTTATCTTTTTGATAACAGCCGTTCTGACAGGTATTAGGTGATATCTCATTTGGTTTTGATTTGCATTTCCCTGATGCTTAGTGATGTTGAGCTACTCTGATGTGTCTCTTGGCCTTCTGAACATCTTCTTAGGAAAAATGTCTCATAAGTTCATCTGTCCATTTTTAATCAGATTATTTGTTTTCTTGATAGTGAGTTATATAACTTCTTTATATATGTTGGATATTAACTCCTAATCAGATATATTATTTGCAAATATCTTCTCCCACTCACTAGGTTTCTTTTTTGTTTTGTTGATGGTTTCCTTCATTGTGCAAAAGTTAATTGTTTGTCTGATTGATTGTTTTTGGTGTGATCCCAATAGTTTATTTTTGCCTTTGGTTCTCTTGCCTCAGAAGATAAATCAAGAAACAAGTTGCTAAGGTCCAGGAGATTATTGCCTACTTTTTTTTTTTAGTTTGTTTATTTTGAGAGAGAGAGAGAGAGAGAGAGAATGTGTACATCCACATGCAAGTTGGGGAGGGGCAGAGAGAGAGGGAGAGAGAGAATCCCAAGGAGGCTCTACGTTCAACCTCCCAAACCATGAGGTCATGATCTGAGCTGAAATCAAGAGTCAGATGCTTAACCAACTAAGTCATCCAGGTGCCCCATGCTTATTTTTTCTTTAAGGAGTTTTATTTCATATCTTACATATTTCATGACTTTAATCCATTTTGAGCTTATTTTGGTATATGATGAAAGCAGATGATATAGTTTCATTATTTTGCATATAGCTTTCTGGTTCTCCTAACACCATTTATTGAAGAGACTATCTTTTCCTCATTATGTATTTGGCTTCCTTTGTTGTTGATTTTGAAAATCTTTTTTATGTTTATTCACTTTTGAGAGAGGCAGAACATGAGCAGGCGAGGGTCAGAGAGAGAAGGAGACACAGAATCTGAAGCAGGCTCCAGGCTCTGAGCTGTCAGCACAGAGCCCCATGTGGGGCTCCAACCCATGAACCGTGAGATCCTGACCTGAGCTGAAGTCGGATGCTTCCCTGACTGAGCCACCCAGGGACCCCTATTTATTTATTTTTAAGAGAGAGCACAAGCAGAGTAGGGACAGAGAAGGAGGGGAAGACAGAATCTGAAGCAGGCTCCAGGCTCTGAGCTGTCAGCACAGAGCCCAACACTGGGCTCCAGCCCACAGACTGTGAGATCACAGTCCGAGCTGAAGTCAGATGCTTTAACCGACTGAACCACCCAGCTGCCCCACTTTTGTTTTAGATTAATTGATCATATAAGCATGGGCTTATTTCTGGGCTCTCTATCCTATTCCATTGATGTATATATTTTTGTGCCAATGCCATACTGTTTTGATTACTATAGCTTTGTAGTATGGCTTGAAATCTAGCGTTGTGATACCTCCTGCTTTGTTCTTTCCTCAAGATTACTGTGGCTATTCAAGGTCCTTTGTGGTTTCTTACAAATTTTAGGATTCTTTGTTCTAGTTCTGTTTAAAATGCTATTGGTTTTTGGTAGGCATTGCATTGAGTCTGTAGATTGCTTTGGGTGGTATGGACATTTTTATAATCTATGAGCACAGTATATCTTTCCATTTGTGTCATCTTCAATTTCTTCCATCAATGTTTTAGTTTTCAGAGTACAAGTATTTTACTTCTGTGTTAGTTTTGGCGGGGGGAGGCTGTAATTATAAGTAGAATTGTTTTCTTAATTTCCCTTTCTGCTATTAGTATATAAAAACACAACAGATTTCTGTTTATTTTGTAACCTACAGCTTTACTGACTTCACTTATTTAATTTCTTGGTGAAGTCTTTAGGGTTTTATATATATTTGTGTATATGTACATATATATATAGTGTGTGTGTGTGTATAATCATGTAATCTATAAATAGTTTTACTTCTTCCTTACCAATTTGGATGCCTTTTATTTCTTTTTCTTGTCTGATTACTGTGGCTATGACTTCCAGTATTATAATATGTAAATGTGACCAGCATTGACATACATGTCTTGTTCCTGATGTTAGAGGAAAGGCCTTTAGCTTTCCCCCATGGAGTATGATGTTAGCTGTGAGTTTGTCATATACGGCCTTTACTATGTTGAGGTATGTTCCTTCTAAAACTTTAAGAGTTTTCATCCATAGATATTGAATTTTGTCAAATGCTATTTCTGCATCCATTGAGATGACCATATGGGTGTTTTCCTTCATTTTGTTAATATGATGCATCCTTTTATTTTTTATTTTTTTATGTCTATTTATATTTGAGAGAGAGTGAGTGTGTGTGTGAGCAGGGGAGGGGCAGAGAGAAAGAGATGGAGACAGAATCTGAAGCAGGCTCCAGGTTCCAGCCTCCAGGCTCTGGGCTGTCAGCACAGAGCCCCAATGCAGGACTCGAATTCAAGAGGCATGAGATTACGACCTGAGCCAAAGTCAGACACTTAACCGACTGAGCCACGCAGATGCCCCGAATGTGATGCATTATGCTGATTGATTTTTGGATATTGAACCATTCTCGCATCCTGGGATAAATATCAGTTGATCATAGTAAATCATTCTTCTAATGTATTGTTGAATGTGGTTTGCCAATATTTTTTTGAGGATTTTTGCATATATTGGCCTACGGTTGTCATGTTTTGTAGTGTCTCTGTCCAGTCTGGATGTAAAGGTAATGCTGGGCTCGTGGAATGAATCTGGAAGGTGGGGGGACGACTGGTGCCGATGCGGGTGTGGGTTGGAGGGTCCGCGGTGCTCCTGGAGCTGGTTGCGGAGTGAGGATCTGCAGCTCGAGCTGTGCAGGCCTGGAGTCTTGTGGGATGCTTTGCCCTTGTGTGCCCTTGGCAGCGTGGCTGTAGCTATAGTGGGCACCGTCCAGGGGTGTCCCAGCATGTACTGCGCAGGGGCCCACTTTGGTGGGATGGCCGGGGCTGGCATCAGCGAGGGGTCCGGGCTTGCCGAGGCAGCAGGCCAGGCAGGGTGCCCAGACCCTGTTCCCATCTGCTCTATCAACAAACAGCAGCACGGACAGTGGGGCTCATCAACCCCTCTAACTCTGGAGAGTATTCCATGGCTCCCTTGTGCTTTAGCACACTTATGGATAACTTCCTTTGTATTCTGTTTGCTCTTTTAAACTGTGGCTGGACAGGATTACGGGCCCACGCTCACTGAGGCAGGCCGCCAGCCAGGCCCCAATCTTGTCTGCACTGTCCACATAGAGGGGTAATGTAAACAGGGCTGGTTGCCAGCCCCACCGACTTGGGGAGTTCCAGCAGAACCCCCGGGGCTTGGTGGATATAGTTCTTTTAAACGGAAACTTTTTTTTCTGTGCCCCAGGACAGCTGAGGCTGCTTACAGTCCCTCATTGCCACGGTTCAGCATGTTGGAGGCGGCTTTGCCAGTTGTTACCGTGGCTCTGTCTCTCCTGCCACCCTCTGTGTGGTCTGAAAAAATAGTGTAGGGAACTTTGTTGTACAGAAGCTGTTCAGTCACCCGTCAGTTCTTCAGGAGGAACTGCTGCATGGGGTGTAGATTCAGTGTGTCCACGGAGTAGGGGAGTCCAGGGTCTCCCTACATTGCCATCTTGGACCCTTCCCTGTGTCCCAGTTAATTCTCATGACGTATCATCTTTCAGCTTTGTCATAAAAATTTCTGCTTTAATGTCCTATTTCTCATTTCAAGGTAAAGATCATTTTTCACTTACAGTTTTCTTCTAGTATTTTCACATTTCAATTTAAATCGCTGTATATGCAGTCCATTTCTGTGAGGGTTTATTTTGTTATGAAATGTAAGGTAGGGATCTAAATTTATTTTTCTCAAATTATAATCCACCTGAGATAATAATCATGTATTTAATACTACATTCTTCTCATATTGCTTGGAGGTGTTTCTTTTATATACTAAATTGACATATAGAGTTGTGTCACTTGTGGAAGCATTCTCTCCCCCATTTCCCTGCCCTCCCCTCTCTGTTTTGGTTTTGTTTGACCCCTACTCTCAAATTCCATTACTGCAAATTCCATCACTAATCACTGCAATGAAAAACTATCCTCATAGTATCCTACTCCCACTGTTATTTTATATAATTTTTTCTGTTTATTTTTCATGTTTATTTTTCCACTTAACCCAATGAATGCATCACTTAAGATTAAGAGGGTGGTTCAGTTGGTTAAGTGTCTGACTTCAGCTCAGATCATGATCTCACAGTTCACGGGTTCAAGCCCTGCATGGGACTCTGTGCTTACAGCTCAGAATCTGGAGCCTGCTTCTGCTTCTGTGTCTCCCTCTGTCTCTGCCCCTCCCCTGTTCCCATTCTGTCTGTCTCTGTCTCTCTCTTTCTCTTTCTCAAAAATAAATAAACATTAAATAAATGTGTTGGGATATTTATTGAGATTATATTTTTATGACTTTATTGAGAGAATTGACATCTTTCAAATGTTGGATCATTGAAGCTTAGTTTCTTTTCTTTGTTTCTTGGTATTTCTCTCATGTGCTGGGGAGAGCTTTCTTCAAATAAATTCTGTCTACTTTAGTAATTTGCTCATAGATGATTTTTATTTTATGGAGATATTGTCAATAGAATCCTTTCTAAATTATATGTTCTTGTTTGACTGTTAGCACACATGAGGTATTTGATTTTGACACTGACCATCAGTCTGAATTCTTTCTTTTTGAGTAGTTTTTAAGCTAATATCATCTTCAGATGTTTTAAAATTATATTGTATGTCATGAAACAAAGTATTTCTAAATGAGGTTTTCAGTTAGTTAAACTTGACCAGGTGTATTTTGGTTACATGATTTTTTCAGCAAGAATGGTTCATTTTCATTTGCTGAAGTCTCGTGTACTCTGGTTCCAACAGACAACTTTTAAGGTTTCATGTAAGAGCCCTTACAAAGTAGCAGAGAGATTACTCTTCTGCTAAGAGTAGAGGTGAGAATTTATGCCAACTGGGATTTAACTCATGATTCTATGAAATCTGTTTATATCAAATTGGCATTCATATCTCAGATCAACTCTCAGAGAAACAGAATGTGAGCTACAAATGCTAGACGCATGTAGTTTGAAATAATCTGGTAGCCATAGTTTAAAACTGAAAAGAAATAGGTGAAATTAATTTTAATAATATATTTTCTTTTACCTAATGTATCCAAAATACTATTGCACCATATTATTGATATAAAAATTAATAAGGAGATACTTTGCATTCATATTCTGTATTATGTTTCTACCTGCTGCGTATTTTGTATTTATAGCACATCTCAATTTGGACTAGTCTCATGTCAGTTGCCACACATGGCTACTGGTTGCCGTTCTGGGCAGCACAGTTTGGAAACTATACCTCTACCATGTGCTTACATGTTAGGATTTACTAGCATTCTTCAGGATAAAACTTCACAATGGAAATCATGACTCAAAGTAAGCGTATTAAAAATACATGTGTGGCTATGCCTCTCAGCTTCCTTTCCTACAATAGAAGGCTGTGAAGAATACCCTCATAAAACCTTGTCCGTGCTTAAACGATACTGCTTTAGACTTGGCCCTTATGGCAGTTTAGAGGTTTTATGTAGGTATATCATGGCATCTTTTGGAGCTATTGTTTTTTGTTTTTCTTTTTTTAATACTATTTTTAAATAGCTTTGATTAGCAAAAGCCGTCCCGCTGTCCCTTCCTATTGTTTTCCACTTAAAAGTTAACAGATAATGTGTATAAGTGGCTTTGAGTAGTGTGCTTTTATATACAACATTGCCATCACTTTTGTTAATCTGAGGGCAATGCAGTATTTGACTTCACAGTCATTTGCACAGCCAACTGGGCAAAGGGAAATGTCTGTTTTAAATTGAGCCTCTGGTGATTATTTTGTGTGAGCCATCTTTGAAGACTAGTGGTCTTTTTAAAAAAATTTTTTAATGTTTTTGAAAGAGAGAGCGCATGAGCAGGGGAGGAGCAGAGAGAGAGGGAGACACAGAATCCAAGGCAGGCTTCAGGCTCTGAGCTGTCAGCACAGAGCTCCATGCAGGGCTTGAACTCATGAACTGTGAGATTATGACCTGAGCTGGAGTCAGAGGCTTAAATAACTGAGCAACACCCAGGTGCCCTAAAGATGACTGATCTTGATCTACCTGGGGTTGTACTTAATGGAATTCAGTTAGTCAGGTGACAATTTAGTCAGAGGCTATTACTAAGAAGGCCAAAGTTAGCCTTCTCCATTCTGGACCAGGAAACTGCTTTAGTGGCCCAGACCTATTTAGAATACAAGATTGGCTTTCACGAGGGAAGCAGGCAAACAGTGGTAGTCAAGAGTGAATCTGACACCATCTAGAATAGCTTCTGGAATTGACTTGGGTCCCATTGCTTACCTCGGGTCCTAAAGGAAATCCAGCTTAGTGTAAAAGAAGTCCTCTTCCGGCATCCGCATCCCAACTTTTCCTCTTATCTCTCCCTCACCTTTGTGTAGACTTAGCCCTGCCCCAGCCCTGCAAACCTTAGAGATAGCAGACATTTAACGAGCTCTGACTTAGCACTCTAAGGATATGGCATGAATCACCTTGTCACCATTTCCTTGACCTTGGTGCCTATCACAGCAGCTCAGAGCTCCTGAAGTGGGGCCCTGCCTTCCGTACTCTGAGAGAGCAAACCCTCTTACTGACCATAGGTTGACTGGCACTGTACTTGTGAGAAATTCGCAAGTTTGTGAGCAAACTAGGCCTGCCAAGAGTTCTGAATATCATTTGCTTTCACTTTCCCCACTGTTGCTCTTGGCCAGCTGTCTGGACAAACCCGTTGCTCCATGTTGAAGCTCTTTGATTCTGGGTGCATCTATTGTCCACGACCATTTTTCCTGGATCCCTCCCTTGCGCTGCCATTGTATTGTTATCCTAATGGCTGTGACAAGTCAATCCTTTCCAGTTCCCATCTATCTAGCCTATCTTACCTTTGTTGTTGTTTGTCCCAGGCATGTCCTATCTGATAAAAATAAATAAAACAAGGTCTCTGTGTATAGATTTTACCCAAATTTGATATGGTACTCTATACCTTAAGCCTGAGTTGGGTTCATTCCACCATCAATGCCAGAATGATTGTGATAAATGTTCTCAGGTAGACTTACTCAACTTCCATAGCTTTATTTTCACAGTTCTGAATAATGGTTGGAGAAATGACATGAAGAAGAATGATTCTGTCCGCCATCTTTAATGTGAAGTGTGTCCAGTGTGGTCAGGCAGGGGAGGCTTGTGTCCTGTGGATTGTTTTATAGCCACGTTGTGTGTTCCTCCGTGGTGCTCACCCCGGATTGCACCGTGAATCAGATTGGGAGCTTCTAAATAATACTGATACCTGGACACACCACAGACCAGTGGAACCAGTCTGGTCCATTGGGCATATGGACCAAGCATTGATATTTCCTCTCCCAGGCAGTCCTGAAGTGCAACAATGCTGAAAAACACGGGTGTAGTGAATTTGCTTACTTTGCAGAGAGGAAAATATAGGTTGTATAAAGTCATGTGGGTTCCCAGCCATAAACCAAGTGCATGTAGGTATTTTGGTAAAATTTTTGTCTAGTGACCAGTTACCTAGTGGGTCTAATTATCCTCCTCTTGCTTATCCTTTTCAGAAATGGTAACCTTTATAGGATGATACTTGATTGTTAGATTTTGAAGACTTTCATTAAAATTCTAAACAATTTGTATAACCAAGTGAAGAATAAACACATTTAGTTTATTTTTAGCTGGCGTTATATCTACTCTGGGAGTGTGATGAATTTGAGCCTTTCTGTAGTGTCATTACTAGTTCTTTGCTAGCCTGCCTACTTTTAGTATGTGGTAGTTAATTTCTTTATTCAGCCTATATATTTATAGCCTACATATGTAATCATCTGCACCTAGAATAAATACCTTAACGCTTTGCTAAGGCTCTGAAACTTCTGTGGCATCTTTATGTTAAAGGGTTTATTTTCTTCAATTTGTAATTATTTTCTTCTGTTTTTTTAACATTTTTTAAATTCTATTTACATACAGTGTCATATTAGTTTCAGGTGTACAAATAGTTGTTCAACACTTCCATACAATACCTGGTGCTCATCGGAAGTGCACTGCTTAATCCCCATCATGTATTTCACCATCCTCCCCACCCACCTCCCCTCTGGGAACCACCAGTTCTCTATAGTTAAGTTTTGTTTCTTGGTCTGCCTCTCTTTTTCCCTTTGCTTATTCATTTTGTTTTTTAAATTCCACACGTGAGTGAAATAATTTGGTACTTGTCTTTCTCTGACTTATTTTGCTTAGCATAACACTCTCTAACTCCATCCACATCTTTGCAAATGGCAAGATTTCATTCTTTTTATGACTGTGTTATATTCCCTTGGGTGTGTGTGCACGCACGTATCTTCTTCCTTATGCGTTCATCAGTTGATGGACACTTGGGCTGTTTCCATAATTTGGCTACAGTAGATAATGCTGCTACAGATATCAGGGTGCATGTATCCCTTTGAATTAGTATTTTTGTATTCTTTGATTTATCCCACAAGGATGTTAAGTCTTTTACCAGTTAATGTACAGAAAATGAAAACTGGCCACAGGTCCTAATTTACTGCTTTCTCTGGTGGCTGAGATGAAACTCCCTTTTGAGACACTTAATTTAGCCAGTGGGTTTCTCTGTGGCCACAGTATGGGTGCTGGGTGTCTAGCTTCAGGATGCAATCATTTCAAACTGAGGATTAGAAAACAAGATCTACTAGAGCCAGTGCATTGTGTCCGATTGTTACGTGACTGTTTTATATTTTATTGTTCTCTTTTATCTTCATTATTTCGGCATTTAGACTTGACTTTTTTTTTTAAGGTGATAAGGTGACGTATTTTCCCCAGATGGAATTCTTTTTTAAAAGCCAGATTTTGACCTAGGAAGGGAGGGAAAGTTGGCTCAATTTAACCCCAGATGGCTACTTTTTTTGTCTTTTTGTTTAAAGTTCAATGAAAGAAATATTATACGAGTTGGCCTTTTGTTGACTTCTTAGTGAATATAATTAGGAAAGAAGAAAAAAACAAAAACCTCTCTTAATTTTCCCAAGTGCCAAGTCAAATCTTCCTTGATCTTATTAAGTGGCTTTCCCTGTGGAATTTATCCTTATGGTTGGTGAACTGTTCCCTTATGTTTTAATTTTAACTAAGTCTGAATACCATGATTTCACTCTGTATAATAGTTTTCTTTATGAGATATCAGACATTTTTCCATATGTTCACCTGGAAGTGTCCTTTTTAAAAAATTCCATTGACTCAAACTAGAATCAGCATTTTTACTGTTTATACTTCATGTGTTTTCAATCTATTCGGTACCATACTAGTTAACATGGTAGCCACTTAAAAAGTGGAGCATGGCTGGGGATCTACCCAGGAGATACAGGAGTGCTGATGCATAGGGGCACATGTACCCCAATGTTCATAGCAGCACTGTCAACAATAGCCAAATCATGGAAAGAGCCTAAATTTCTATCCCCTGATGAATGAATCAAGAACATGTGGTTCATATATATAATGGAGTACTACATGGCAATGAGAAAGAATGAAATCTGGCCATTTGTAGCAAGGTGGATGGACCTCGAGGGTGTCATGCTAAGCGAAATAAGTCAGGCGGAGGACAGATACCATATGTTTGCACTCATAGGTCTAACAGGAGAACAGGAGAAACCTAATGGAGGACCA
>PJEM01016095.1:0-26626 GCA_004023845.1 Helogale parvula | reverse complement strand
GAGATAGGTCTTTGGTCCTCTGGGGAGTAACTTCCCCTTCACACAACAGGCCCCAAGCTTGGCTGCTTCTCAGGGCAGAACCTCCAAGAGGGGGCTCCACAGTGCAGTCATTTGATTCTTTGCTCCTCCCTTCCCAGCTCTGTGACTTGAGGCAAGTTACTTAACCTCTCTGTGCCTGAGTTTCATATCTGTAAAATAGCACCACTAGTACTTGCTTCTGTAGCCTGTTATTGAAGATAAAATGAGATTTATGCAAAAGAACTGTGTACAGGTGTAAAGATGTATAAATCTAACTGCTTAGTCATTTTAAACCATACTACCTTCTTCCTTGATATCTTCTTAGCTTATTCTCTCCAAACCTGTTAAACATATTCACCTCCTGTTTCCCAGGCTTTTTGCAATCCAGCCCCTAAATCTCTCATTTCCTTCCCTGTGAAGGAAGTTTTTATTCTCCTTCTCTGTTTCTATCCTCCTTCTCATAGATAACTCAGCACTCCCAGTTTCTGGATACACTCTATTAATTTCTATATAATATAACATATTAACTTTTATTTTCTTTTCTCTTTCCCTTTCTATTTCCCTTTCCTTCTCTCTCTCTCTTCCTTCCTCCCTTCCTCCCTCCCTCTTTCCTTCCTCTTTCTTCCCTTTCTCCCCTCCTCTTTCTTCCTTCCTCCCTCCCTTCCTCCCTTCCTTTCTTTCTCCCTCCCTTCTTTCCTTCCTTCCTTCGTTCCTTCCTTCCTATCCTTCTTTCTTATTTCGTCCCAGGGATTCTTGTCCCGTGTAACTCTCTTCTCTTGTCCCAGAGAACAAGACTCTGTCTTCTCCTCCCTTGGGATACTTTTCTTCCCCCTTCCCCCTGGGCTGGGTTCACAGGAGGAGTCCAAGAACAGACATGGAGAGGTTCAGAGAGTTTGAAATCCTACAGTAGAAGGAGGCCTTGTGGGAGCAGATAGCAAACTAGGAACCTGCATGTGGGATGCTTCCCTACAATGTTTGGAATATTTCTTCACAATCTTTGTCATGACTGGGGAAGGGAAAGAGTGATCTCCCTCTTAGAGATAAGGGTTATAGAGACTATATTTTGTTCCCTGTTGTACAACACATCATTGGCAGATCAATCCCACAGGAAAAGAAATAGCAGTCAAGAGAACACTTTCCTTTTCCTGTTTGGGTTCTGTGTGTGAGTGTATGTGTGTGTGTGTGTGTGTGTGTGTGTGTGTATCTAGCATTTACCAACCATAGCTATAATAAAATCCTTTCTAGAGTATTCTAATTTTGTTTTGCAGAAATTAAGTCCATCTCTTTAAAGGAGGCAGTTTCTAAAGTCCAGATTCTGGTTAAGTGTGTTTCATAAAGGATGTATGTACAGGGTGGAGGGTTACAGTAAAGGGTGGTTTGAAGAAGAAAAGAACGTGGCAGAGAAATCCCAGCTCTTGGTTTTAATGACATGCAATCTCTGGACATTCTGAACTTTACTTAACGTCTAAGTGTCCATAGGGGTGAAATGGACCTGGTGGATTTTGCTCTCTGGTCTTCTCTGCAAAACTTCTCTAGCAAGTTCCCTCTCCACTCTCCCCTCCCTCCTGCTGCTAAGGAGACTCCTAGGGCTCTGGCCTCTTGGACCTTCAAATGTGGCTGGCAGAGATGGGGGCTGAGAGAATGATTCCCCTTTAGATTGCTAGAGTTAATCTTGTTTGGGTCTCCCCAGGCCTGGAGAGGAGCTGGGGAGCTAGACTTTGCAGAGCCCCCAAGAAAACCTGGGGAGAAAGGCAGGATCCAGCCTGTCACACTAGTCTTAGGTCTTCACACACTTGTCTGGTTCCTTCACTGCTGGTCCCTTAAGCCTAGATTCAAGCATGTACACTGACCTCAAGATCTCTATTCTCTGCCTCAGTTTCTCCTTTTGTGGGTTGTATGTATATTTCTGGGGACCCTTTAGTGGAGAGCTGCTTGACGTCATTAAGTGATGCTCAGAAGGTGTCTATGTAGTTGATCCCACATTAATGGACAGCCACTAGCATCTTATTATGCTTATACTTTGCAGGTGCTTATTTATCTCTCAATGCAGACATAGTTCCAGGTCTTACCCTCTCCTCCCTCTTCTCTATGTGATCCCTAACGAGTCTGTCCCCAGCACTTTCTCCAGAGCTTGTCAGGCCCACTTACCCACATGCCTGTTTCTCTTTCCTCTTGGCCCTCACCTTCCCTTGCACTGGCTGTGCTAGGCTGCATTAATTCTGAAAAACTTAGGACTGAATTTCAAGAGTCTTTTGATTGCAGCATTTTGGGATAGAGTGTAGGGGAGGCAGTTTTCATATCCATGTATACATCTCTGGGATCCCCAGGTTGGCACTGGGAGGAAACTTGGGCAGTGATGGCAGCAGCTTCATCCTGTCAGCTTTCTGGGCACTTCTGTCACCAGCAGGACCTGAGAGAGGACCATGTACAGCCAGGTCCAAGGGGATGGACGATAATCATAAACCACATATATGTGTCCCCTTCCCTGGCCTGGTACCCTCCTCTTGCTCCACACTTGCCTCCTCTCTCTTTGTCTTGCTTCCTCCCCCTTGTTCCTGCATCCCTGTCTTCTTCCTCCCAACTTTGCCTCCTGCCAGAGAGGCAAATCTCTCTGTCTGCCTGTCTG
Source organism: Helogale parvula (assembly GCA_004023845.1). NCBI lineage: Eukaryota > Metazoa > Chordata > Mammalia > Carnivora > Herpestidae > Helogale > Helogale parvula. The sequence goes on along the minus strand of PJEM01016095.1, from coordinate 23,982 downwards.
TCTCTCTGACTCCAAATATTTTGTGGTATGAGATTTTCCAGGACTGAGTCTGCAACCATATCTTCCTTCTCTCTGTCTCTCTCCCTGCCTCCTTCCCTCAGTCTCTCAGGTTCTCTCTTCCCATCACATCTTTGTGAAATTCACCCTGTGTGCCTTTTAGTTTCTCCTCACACATCTGCTCTCATCTGTCTCCTTTTGCTACTTCCCCATGCCTGTTTCCTCTCTTGCCTTCCCTTCTATCTCATTTCCTGCTTCTCTCTCTTTTTTAAAATTAAAAATTTATTTTGAGAGAGGGGCATGGTAGGGGCAGGGAGACAGAGAAACAGAATATTAAGCAGACCTGTGTTATCAGTGCAGAGCCCATTGTGGGGCTCAAACTCTGGAACCCTGTGATCATGACAGTGAGTTGAAGACTGGGCCACCAGGCACTCCTCCCTGTTTCTCTGATCTCTGTGTCTTGCAGTCCCTTCCCCTGTCTCTGACACAAAGCCTTGCTTTCTCTCCCCTTCCCTCCTCCCACCACTCAAGGTTCAGTTACTTCATGTGAAATCACTTGGATGGGCTCTGACTGCCAGTCTCCTTCAGGAGACTTATGGCCCCAGTTCTGCATCCTCTGCATCCCTTCCAGCCCTGAGCCTGTTCTTTTTCTTACCTGCTGATTGTCAAGGGGATCTGATATTTCACCTTCCCCCCTCCACTTTCAACCTAGCAGGTAGTGAATAGTGCAGGAAGAAGGGAAAAATTGCTCTTGGGACCATATGCTCTTGAGACCCTCCACGTGCAGCTGCCCTTTTCTCCCTCAAGTAGTTGTACACCTGAGAAAATCACAGTCTCCACTGTTCTATTATTACAGCCATTCTTCCAATCCCTCCCTGTCTCCTTTGTCTCTAGGAATTTTGGCTCTGTAGTCCTGGCTGGACCAATAAGCCACCACCCTGCATAACACCTGTAACAAAAGTGGTACTCAATTAGTGCCGTTGGTCCATGACTACTGGAGAGGTGTTAGGGCAAGATCAATGTGACTTTTAGGTTTTCCTCCCTTAGAGGTTCTTCCTAACATCTGGAACAATTCTTTCTGCTCCAATTTCAATGGTGTGTCTGACTATAGTTAGTATAGACTCTGTCCTTCTTAAGTATCTGCCACTACCCTTCTCTCCCCTCCCTCAACCTCCACCCCAGTCTTTATGAAACCTAGAGTTTAAAGGTGTCTTATCAGTATGTAAAAGAAGTGGTGCCTCTTTTCCTTCAGACTCATAGCTTCTTGGTCCCATCATGCCTACATTCAGCCCTATGTCTCTAAGTAGGGTCCACCTTCTCTATCTCTGAGAAGTCTTGCCTTTGTGTGAAGATTAACTTTGTGTGAAGGAAGAGGACCCACCCTTTGGTCACTAGTTCAGGGTTTTGGAAGCCTTATGTTTTGAATATCTAGAGCTGGAAGCTCTCTAGTCAGGAACTGTCTTTTACTTTACTTACTCTAACACAATAGTCAATGTATATTCACTTAGAACATGCTATGAATGCTGAATGACTGTCTCAGGAAATTCTTCATGGAGAAGCTTAAGCCAGTTTCCTTTAGTTTTATTCCTGGAGTGATGGGAAATGTAGGTGATGGGTTAGAAATGGGTGGTTCTGGCAGAGAAACCTGATAAAAAATTCTGGGAAAGGTGGCTGGATAGGTGCTTCTATCATTGTTTACCGGACTCCTGAGTCTGTAATCTTCAGCTGGATCTAGGATTGGCTTCCAAGTCACCACAGAGTGGTCTCCACCCAGTTCCTCATACTCTTCTTCTTACACCCAGTTCCTCATACTCTTCTTCTTACAAGCAGGACTTCTTCCATATCCAGGACCTTAAAAAGCTTATTTGCCTCTGAATTCAGATCTTGTCACTAAAAAAGTTTCCAACAAAGTCCCATTTCAACCCTCAGTCCACCTTCTCACTCAGACGGGATCCCACTAGTTTTCTATTGCCAAGCTCCAGCTTCCCTCCTGGATTGTATGTAGCCACCCCCTTTACCTTTCCCCACCCTTTTGATACCCCAGTTTCCCTATGGCCTCAACCCCCTGAGGCCCAGCCTTCCTATCTCTTAGCCTCCCAAGGGCCCTTGCTTCCCAAGGGCCCCGCCTCCCAAGGGCCCCACCTCCTGCAAAGCCCTGCCTCCCTAGGGCCTCACCTCCCTGAGGGCACCATCTAAACTTCACTCCAATTCCTGACTCTGCTGGGCCAAGCTCCTTACCTGGTTCTGGGTTTGATTTGCACTTTCTTCTCTGGTCTCTCTCCTCTGAGGGAGGAAAAGCACATGGGTAAGTGATTTCTCCTGTTTGTAGAGTTGACATGAAAACAGAGCCTGAGAGCAGGAAAGCTGGGCTTGGATCAGAGCTTTCTGTGGAAGTTCTGTGGCATGTGAATAGAAGGTATTTCATGGCACCAAAGCTGGACTTTGAATTGGGATGGGGGTATAGAGCAAAGGCCTTGTGAGTTTGGGAAGGACAGGTAAGTTTGAGGGATCAGAGTGATTTGGAGGCCTACATTCTGCTCTCTAGACCAGAAGTGTTCTCAGCTCTACTGAGGAAAATATGAGTGAGGAGAAGTTATTCCTTGGCGTTTCTCTTTCAGCATCCTTTCCAGCTCTTTGCCTTTCCCTCTTTCCTGGCCTTTCCTTTCTGACCTGGTGCAGAGCTTGCTTTACTCATCTTTGTCTTTCCCACAGGGTCCAGCAGATAGTATGCTTAGACATGTTCTTTGAATGAAGATTCTTCCACCTGGCTCTGCTGCCTCCTTCATGTTTTGCCACACTTGCCCACTGGAGATTCTGAGAGTCTCTGTGTCATATATTCTTAGGGAGGACACTGATGTGGACTTGGCAGAATGGCAGGTCCAGTTTGATAAGGTGGCTCTCCATCACCAGAGAGGAGCTAGATGTCTAACTAACAGCTGCTGAAGGCATCTCCCTGTCTTTCTTATCTAATTTTAAAACATTGTGGTGGAAATTGATTCATATGCCAGCTGAAGCTGTGAGAGGCAAGATTACCAAGTTCCCTGGTGTCTTAAACTGTTCTCCACCCTTCCACCTTGCCAACCACCTTGTACGCTGTGGGCTGTACCCCAACACTTGAAGCCCACACGACACTTATCCATACATGACATCTGTTTTATTGACTATATGTGGCAAATGTTTATTTATGGGTCGTTTTTCTCTTGCCCTCTTGCCCTCTAGCAGGTCTTGGGCAACTTCTCTCCATTATCAATTGATATGTGTTATGTGCTTCCGGAAGGCAGATTCATTTTAACCTTAGTTTAAGCAAAATCATGTGGAAAGGTCGATCTCCTTCAACAAGTGTATTCCAAATTGAGAAATATGATTTTTGGATTGTATTCTTTGGGGTTATCCTCCTCCCACACTCTATTTTTTGTATTATTGCAAAAATCTCAAAATAGAGAAGAAATTAAAAGGAATTAGGAATTAGGGATAAAGAATATTCCTTAAAAAGAGGTGGCAATGGATATTTCTTATATACTCTGCTGCTTAAGCTGGGTTGAAACAGATGGGTCTTGGTGGAGAAGTCATATAAATCTCTATTTGGATTAGAAGCCAGTACTTTACGGTATGATACAACTTTCATCTGACTCAGATGATCTGGTCTCTTTCCTACAACAAAACAAAGCAAAACAAATTACCTTTCCAAGGGAGAAGGTGGCTGTGTGGAGCAGCTACCTAAGGCTGTGTGTTGAAAGAGGACAGAGAGAAAGAGACAGCTGAGTACTGACAAGGGAGGGTAGAAGGACACATTTAAAGATATGATGTATGATGATCAGAGAGAGAGAGAGAGAAAGAGAAAGAGTTGGCCTTCCCTAATCCCACTTTGTGTGCGTATTACTGAGGATGCATATTGGGAGGAGGCACATGGAAGAAGGAACCACGGGCTCTGACCACTCACAACTGCTAGTAAAAGTGGAGACAGGGTCTAATAATAGATGGGACACTGGATAGATACAGATTCTGTGCTTATAAGGAAAAGAAGGTTTTGTTGGAAAAAACAAAGCTGCTTACCAAGGCTTCTTGGAGGAAAAATCAGTTTAGTTCAGTTTTTAATATAGGCAAAGTTCATGCTACATTACAGTTAGAATTTGGAAAATAAAGTAAATAGACAGATTTCCTCTAATGCTTTCTCCTGATGGTTTTAACAAAAAAATTTTTAGAGAGACAGAGAGAGAGACAATGAGCAGGGAAGGGACAGAAAAGCTGGGGCGGGGGGGGGGGGGACAGAATCCCAAGTAGGTCAGCACAGAGCCCCGCAGGAGACTCCATCTCATGAACCTCCAGATCATGACCTGAGCTGAAACCAAGTGTTGAACACACATTTAATCAACTGAGCCACCCAGACACTCTCAGAGAGAATCTTAAACAGCCTTCCTACTCACCATGGAGCCCAACTCTGGGCTCTACTTCTGGACCCTGGGCTCGTGAGAAATCAAGAGTTGTGAGTTTAACTGACTGAGCCACCAAGATGCCCCTCTCTTGAGGACTATTATTAGGTATTCTGTGTTGATATGATTCAGGGTAAAGAAAAAGGAGTGGAGAATTGTAGGGGGAAGCAGAGAAGAAATTGATTTTCACTCTTGACATCAATGTATCACACCACTTTCTTATCCCTTAATTGCACACCCTTTCTGGGTTTTCTAAGACTTCATTTTGATTCCTGCTGGAAATTTTAATTCTATTTCTTCTTGGTAGCACCCCCTCCCCATTTCTGATGACCTCTAGAAGCAGAAGCTCAGGCTTCTCTGACTTGTCAAACTGATTATCTTGTTTTGGTATGATAGAAATGTAAAGAATTTCCAAAACTGGATTCTGACTGAACATAACCTGAAAATTTGTCAAATGATGTCTTCCCTGCAGTTATCCCAGAAGGACTAAGAAAATCCACCTTGTTCACAACCATCCCAGAATGATACTAGATTATATGGAGTCTATACAGCCTCTAGAGAAACCAGGCATCTGCTTATTTACCCAAATAATTGTGCAACGATACTAGTGTGGTGTCTGCATGTAGCAAGAATTTCATAGATATTGTGGGAAGGAAGCAAACATGTTTTGGTCTACATCTACATAGATTTTTGTCTACATTCGTGTGGATGAATTTAGTCTACATAGGTTTGGTCTGGATCACATTAGGTTGCATCAGAATGGGTTTTCACTGACTTGGAGTTCAGCCTCTGACAGACTGAATTGGAATTTGAGAGATGCAGTGCTGGCCGTGGTAGGGTAGGTAGGTGAGTTGGAGGAGGTGGATGTGTTTCCTCTTGGTGTAATGAGCAGACAGTTTGGGGGCCACCATGCCTTCCAGTCTTGGTTGCACCTAGTAATATTTACTTCCAGATTTTGGGTTTCTAGCCTCATTGAGAGAACAGGAGGAAGGTTCTGCCCTAAGAGGTTTTTATTTTAGAAAGAGAGACAAAAGCTTCATCCAAGTAACATGAAAACAGCATACAGCACAAGGTAAGATCATAAGAGGGAGGATGCCTGTTAGAATATCTGTTTGGTGAGGTTCTCAGAAGACTCCTGGGGGAGAATTTGGATATTTATTTTCTTTAGCATGAGGTGAATTTAGTTACTTTCCAACCTTTCAGAGAAGATATCTGAGCTGTACTTCTCTACCTCCAGGGAAGTAGGCACTCATTTCTTACTACTGCAGTGGTTTGTCTCTCTTTGCCTTTTCTGCACAGACTTAAAATGAGAATTTTTGTCATTATTATTAATATTATCTCAGTATCTAGCTCTTTATCAATATCTGTAGCAAATAGTTACCTCGATCTCTCTAGTTGGGCAAACTGGATTTATTCATTCAAGGTGTGGTTGAGTTTGTTTTGGGTTTTTGGTAAAAGGCATGGAAGGAGGGACTGAAAGAGGATCTATTTATTGGATCATAGCCCAAGATAAAGATGTAGCTTGAATTGATTTTTTCTGGGAAACAGTTATGCACAATGCCAACATGGGGTAATTCCCCCTCTTCCATGAGGTCTTCTCAAGTTGGTTCATGGTATACAGAAGATACTCTCTAACCTTGCCAACAGTGGGAAATGAGGTCCTTACTACTCTTACCTTCCATCAACCATGAAGCCATCTGAGATTTTGACATGCCTTTGCCTTGACTATTCATTTCTGATTGAGGAATACCTTTCCAGGTTCACAGTTTATGTATCTTTTCCTTAATTTGGCAGGTGAGGAGGTGTTCATGAAATGCCCTTACTTGCAAGTTCCCTGAGTGGGGATTTCTGTATATGCCACCAGTGTCTACAGTGTGTGGAACTGATGTGTGATAATTTGGGTGTAATGGTAGTTAGTGGTGGTGGTGGATTGATATATTAGGCAGAAGGAAATGTTGCTTTTGCTTGAATTCTTTGGTATAGAAGAATCACTGTAAAGGCTAAATTTTCTAATTTGGATTTGTCCTTGTATTCATTTACATGTAAAATCTGATCTTTAATAGATTGAATCCAGTCTTTCTCACTTAGAAACTTTTTGTGTTCCTACTTGAAGGACCATTTAGCTTCTCACTTTAGACCAAATCCAGAGTACACAGAAGCCATCTGTTTAGTTATTTAGAAACAGGACAGAAAAAAATGGTAGCAAACAGAAAATTCCAGAAAATATAAGGGCATTTAGTGGATACATCTGTATCCTCCTGAAACAAGTGAAATTTTATTCTACACATCATTTAGTTAATCAACTATTATTGACTCCTCCCTTCTGCAGGACAGCCTTAAAAGTAGTTATTGCATTTTGAGCATCATGTCATGTTGCTTACTGCTGAAGCATTAGGTGACCTATTTTCCAAGTAAAGAAAAGAAGTAATAGTAATAAAACTCTATGTTGTCTGTGTGTTCAGTTGTCACACATCATGTAGATGAGGTAGGAGAAAAATCATAAATGTGACAGATAATACACTTTGTCTGAGCTGACTTAGGTTACTTCCTTTGTACTTTTACTGTGTTGTAGTGGAAGAGACTTGGACCTTAGTTCTTGTGTCAGATCTCTGATCTCACCAAACTGGATAGTATATCCTGAGGCACTGACTTGGCTGTGACCAGTTAACTCTTTGTACCTTAGGCTATAGCTGGTAAAGGAACCACTGTTGTACCCAGATTTTAATATCGCCCTCAAAAACCAGAGACCACCAGGTAGGCCGAAGCACACATGCAAAAGCAAAGGGCTTCATTATGAATGTAGGCCCGGCCAGCCTAAACTCGGGCTCACAGACTTCAACAACACACTGGATAAGGGAGTATGGTAGGAAGCTGGCCTAGATATGCAGCATTTGCAAACTGTAGGATCTTCCTAGATAGAGGTCTGGTGTGGAAAAGGTGCTAAGTGTCTCAATTCCAACATGTGAAACTATCAGTTTTTCTAGGGTTTCCATCATACTAAGAGTAACAGTGAAGTCCTCACAGTGACTCTCCAACCCTATGTGAATGATCTGGCTTCCTGCTTTCTCTCTTACTTCATCCCCTACTGCTTCCTGTACACTCACTCTGTCCTGGCCCCACAAGCCTTTTGTTATTTCTTAAAAAATAGCTAAGTATCACTTCACACCTATTAGGATGACTGCTATTAAAACAAAAACCAGAACAAAAAACAAAAAGCAGAAGATATCGAGTGTTGGTGAGGATGTGGAGAATTTGGGGCACTTGTACATCACTGGTGGGAATATAAAACAGTGCATCCCCAGTGGAAAATAGTGTGGTGATTTCTCAAAAATTACATATGTAATTACCAAATGATCCAGCAATCCCACTTCTAGGTATATATCCCACAGAATTGAAAACAGGTTGTCAAAAAATTTTATACACCTGTATTCATAACAGTATTATTCACAATAGCTAAAAGGTAGCACAACCCCCATGCCCCTCAGGGGACAAGTGGACGCACAAGATGTGGGATATACACACAAGGGAATATTATTCAGCCTCAAAGAGGATGGACATTCTGACATGTGCTACAACATGGGTGAAACTTGCCTTATGCCAAGTGATATATGCTGGTCACAAAAGGGCACTAGTATAGGATTCCATTTATATGAGGCACCTAGAGTAGTCAAATTCATAGGGAGAGAAAGCAGAATGGTGTTTACCAGGGGCTACAGAGAAAAAAGAATGGAGAGGTACTGTTTACTAGATGCAGTTTTAGCTGAGGTAGATAAACAAGTTCTCAAGATGATGGTGGTGATGGTTGCACAAGAGTGTGAAGGTGAAGCTGTCTTGGACCACCCGTTTTAAAATCACAACCACTCTCAGCACATCCTAACCTTTTCTTTCTTCTCTTTTCTCTGCAGCACTGATAACAAATACAACACAATATATATTCATATTACTTATTTGTTTATTGTTTGCTTCCTACTCCAGGATGTAAGCAACTTGACTGGAGCGATGTTTGTGTTTTTCTTTGCTTTATCTACAGACTGAATAAATTGGTCCCGTATATTTGTTGAATGAATAAATGAATGACCATGATTGGAAACCAACATGGCACCAACATGAAAGAGAAACAGAAAGAGAAAACGGGAAGATTTCATTTTTTATTTGGTTTTGTTAACTAATATTTTTGATGCTTGGATGTGAGATTTGGCCCCAGTGTCATGATATCTTTTGTCCTATTTACTTTCTCAGATATATTTTGACCTATTTCTACTTTGGGAGTATTGGTGTACACACATGCACCAAACTTAAAATTCTCACCTTGAACTCAAAACCTATGCTCTTCTTCATGACAACCCTCTACCAGAGGTGTAGGGCTGCTGAGTTAGAAGTTCAGAAACTCTGGGAAGCCTCAACTATACAAAAAGCTTTATACTTGTTTGTTTAGGAGGCACTGGCTTGATTGGCTCCAGTTTTCATTGTCTGGAAAATTTTATTGAGAGCTAGAGTATTTATATACTCTGGGATCAGGAAAGAACTGTGCTTGGATACAGAGGGATCGATATAATCTCTGCAAATGTTGCATTTAAAGTCCACTTCTCTGAAACTTTGAGAGCTTGGAAATAATTATTTAACAGCCTCATTAGCCTTCCTCTAAAGTCTGTATCAAACTTCTAGAAAAACAACTGGTATCCAAACTCTCTTTGAGGCTATTCAGGAGGAGCCAGTAGGCCAACTTACTGAGTGGCAGGAGTGTTAACACCCAAACACAGGAACCAGTGGAACTTACTGCCTTGGGAAAATGTTTTGAAAACGAAAGGCCCAGAGTGAGAGCTATGCTCTTCTTAGAGACAGAAGAGTGAACACAATGACCTCCAGCATAAAGGAGAGTGGGTAGGGCTGTCTGGGAAATCCAGAAAGCCTTCGAGGAGTTCTGGGAGATTTGGGATAGAACTTTTGTTTTGGAGTTTGGAAGGAGCTCAGAGACTGAAAGGAAAGCAGAGAAGAGAAGTAAGGAAGTGGGGAGACAGGGGCATTATGGAATTCATGCAAGCTGGCTTTATGTTCCCTGGTCTCTCTCTGCATTTCTTTTAGCACCTCTTCTGAGCAAGTACCTCCTTTAGGAGAGAATGCTTCCTAGTTAAACTGAGATTCACAGGACTCTCATTAGGAAATATCCTCAGGAAGTGGCTCTTAAAATAGTTGATGGTGCATGTTCTAGTCTCTTGTTCCCTGTCTGATTGCTCCTTTCTTTCAAAAAAAATCTTCCTCCTAGGAACCCTAATATATAGTAGTCAATCAATACATCTATATATTCATTAACCCTGTCCTAAATACCTCTTTTGGTAGTGTGGTACAACTATGACAAGATCCTTATCCTGTGTAGTGAAGGTTGGGGGAGGAAATGTGGAATTCAAAAGGAGGTATACGGATCCTGGCCCTGCCCTCTGGAAGCTTTTGGGCTGAAAAGGAATTTAAGTGGCACAACCAGGACACCAGCAGATAAGAAAGGAAAATTAGTTTCAACTGAGCATCAGAACAGGCTGCAAGTGCTGGTGGGAAGGGGAGGAAGGTTGGAGACCAGTCAAGGGTGGCTTAGGAAAGGTTTTGTAGACAGGAGGGGAAAGATTGTAGAATGGGATTGAGAAGAGCTAGAGGGTCAAGACCAGACAGAAAGGAGTGAGGAGGGCATCCTGGGCAGGGTAGGCTCATCCCAGGAATGGTGAGTCAAGCTGAGGAGCTGAGTTAGGAAGGAGGTGATGGACCTGAAGGTAGGGGGAGAACTAGTGAAGGGCTCTGAGAGCAGGGTCAGAGAGTTTGGACTGAATATAAACTATTGGAATAATGATAGATTATTTCACAGAGAGGGGGGCATTTCTGAACATAACATTTGAGGACAATGTTTCTCTGTGTTGTTGTAAACTGGATTTATAATAGGCTCTCTCAAGATTCCCAATCATGGGCTTGTTTTCTTTTCTATAATTTTGTTTGTTCATTTTTGTTCTGCCTGCTTCTGTTAAAGTCATAAAATATTATTATTGATTCCCAGATATTTTGTACTTTGGGTTGCTTCTCTGGTATCTACATACTTTGTCTCTCACTTACTGTGCCTCATCTTCAGTAAAAGTGGGATGAGTACAAGGACCACCCTGCACAACACAGTTGCGGGAAACAGAAATTATCAAAAGAATTATGCATCTCCGACCCTGCCATTCAGATGGTCCTCTCTGGGATTCCTACTCAGGGTCCGTGGACGGACTTCAGAAGAGTGTAGGACATTTTCTTGAGGTGACCAACCTCAGAGGGGCCTGTGATTCAACAAATGTGAGGAACCACTGTTGTGTCTTTGTTTCTCATGGAATTCCACAGCCAACTCCTCCCTCAATCAGGGACTGTTAGCACCATTCACTTCCTGTCAGGCCCCATATCAATGCATTTTATTTTCCCCTTTCATTATGATCTCCATTCTCATTTCCCTTCCTCACTGGAGGCATTTGCTTTAGTGTATTTAACAATGCTCTTCCGATACATGCTCTATATGTGTTTTTAGATACATTCATCCACTCAAGAACTTCACAGTGATGACGGTATCTTGGGCCTAGTTGTAGGTGTTGGGAATATAGTCAGGAGCAAAATGATAAAAGTTCTGCTTTCATGGAGCTTACATTCATTTGGAGTGAGACAAATCATGAACAAATAAGTAAGTAAAACATATAGTACCCTAAGTAGTGAGATGTGATATGGAAAAAAAAAGAGCAGGGGAGTAAGGTATGTTGTGGGTGGTTAAAAAGAGATTGCAATTTTACATGGGTGGTGAGGGAGGCCATTCTACAAATGTGGTATTTCACCAAATGCAGTGAAGTGAGCAACCACATGGCTATTTGGGCTAGAAGTGGTGTAGTTGTAGAGACAGCAAATACAGAGTCCCTGAGATAGGGTCTTGCCTGGTATGTTAGGCGGTCAGAATATTTAGGAGACCAGTGACTACAGTGAAGTGAGTGGGAAGAGAGAAAAACAGAATCTGAGGGGTACGTGGGTTGGTGACCAATAGTATAGCACTTTGTAGGTCATTGGAAATGCAGACTTTGACTTCTACACTGCATACAAAGAGAAACCAGTGGAAGGTTTTAGCAGAGGAATGACGTGACATTTATAACATATATGTGTGTATCCTTGACAAATATACACCATTTTTGACTGCTTTTTAAATGTACATCAATGGCATTGCACTATTAACCTCATCCTGCTTTTACTTTTTCTATCTAACATTGTTTCTGAGATCTACCCATATTTCTTTCTATAAATCTACTTTATTATTGTCTGACTGCTGTGTAGTACTTCATTGCACACATAAGGCACATTTTACTTCTATATTCCTCTGGAAACAGATGCTGGCATAGCTTCAAACTTCCTGCTTCCACAAATAGTCCTGTTATGAACATGCTCATATGGGCCTCCTTATGGTCTCAGAAGATAATTTCCTTCTGGTGTATACCTCAAAGAGAGATTGCAGGGTTTGTGGGTGTTGTACTCTTCTTTTTAATGTTTATTTATTTATTTTGAAAAAGAAAGAGAAAGAGAAAGAGAGAGATTGGGCATGCACACTGGAGCAAAGTGCATGCCAGAGTGGGGGAGGGGCAGAGGATCCCAAGCAGGTTCAGTGCTGAAGCAAGCCATGTATTCCTGGAAGAGGGATAGAGGATTGAACCCAGATGCATGGCTGAATCCCATGACTGTCAGATCAGGACCTGAGCCAAATCAGTCTTGATGCTCAACTGACTTAGGTACCGAGGTGCCCAAGGGTGTGTGCATTCTTAATTTCACTAAGATTGTGCTTCTGGATGGTGGCCCCAGTTACATTCCAGCAGCAGTGCATATAGTTTGTATCTTCTATCAAATTCCCATGTGGTCCAGTAAGGGAAGTCAAATAAGGTTCTTTGTGAATGAGGAAACTGAGGCTTAGAGTAATTAAGCAAATTACCCTAGTTATGTAGTCATGTGGAAGAGCTAGGTCTCACATCCAAAATTTCTGACATAATGCTTATTGCTTTTACCTCATAGTACCCACACTGCCTCTTCCAGAAATAGGATGAGGCATCTGTAAGCAAATATATTATTGTTATTGTTGTTATTAATATTATTATTATATTTGAGCCTTGCATTTTTGATTACTAATCTAACTCTGCAAGCCTGGAAGCCCCTAGGGTTTAGCACCAGCATGTATGAGAGTGCCTGATTAGAGTCCTTAGGGTTTCAAAGATGAATTATATGGAATAACACTGTTTTCATGTTTCATGGGGGCTAGCTAACAAACTTGAGTTTTAATGGATGAGTTTGAGGCTAGACATTTAGAAAGACTAAATGATTATCAAAATTTGGGGACTTTGGATCAGATTCCAATATTAAATATCAGGATAAACAGCACATGGGGAAGTCGAGTGCTATGAGAGCACACAGAAGGGCAGCATAAGGCCAGGGGAGGTTCCTGAGAAGCAACATCTGAGCTGGGAACTGAAAGAGAAGTGGGCATTAGCTAAGTGAAGGGGCCAAGAGGGCATGAAAGGAAGGGAATAGGGCGAGTGTAGAATTTTGCAGCTGGAGCAGAAACTGAGCAAGGGATGAGGCTGAAGGAATCAGCACCGGTCAGATGATGAAGGAAGGAAGGACTATGCAGTAAGTGCAGTGGGAAATCACTGAAGAAATGAAGCCTGCGGGGTGAATGTGGGACATGTCAATCACATTCATAGTGTAGAAAGTTCCATGAGTTAAGAACTCACTCTCCTAATCTATCTTGTGAGCTGGTTGGTAAATCATAACATTGGAACTGGTGGATTTGTAAATGGATTTGTAGACAGAAGGTCTGACCCATTTCCCAAGGGTTCCTCTTGATCATCTATAAGAGAAGACTTTTCAATTTTGACTTCATCTTTCTGTCTTTAAAAACCTCTGGCAACATTTCCTAAAATTCTCTCAAAACCAAAGCCTGAGTAGTCAAGAGGGTGGAGACTGCATGACTTTGTTTTCTCTGCTCTTCACTACTCAGTTCTCTGGCATGCCTGTGAATTGTTCATCCAAAGCCGTTCTCCCCTTGAGGAGGGGCCATCTGAATAGCAACAGGGGAAGAAGGTGAAGGAGGAACCACATACAGGTTCACTCATTAAGAAAATATATTTTTCAGGGGTGACTGGAGGATCAGTTAGCTAACTGATGGATTTTGGCTCAGCTGATGACCTCAGAGATCATGAGTTTTTGCCCCACATCTGGCTCTTTGCTGTCAGCACAAAACCTGCCTTGGTTCCTCTGTCTGCCTCTCTCTCTACCATTCTCTTGCTTGTGCTCTTTCTCTCTCAAAAATAAATTAAAAAAAACATTTTAAAAAAAGAAAATGTAATTTATATATTCAGACTTTGGTTTGAGAGTCAAAAAGAGCTCCTGTGAAAAATTAAAGTTAGTTGCAAGTGAGTGTTTTTTTTTAATGTTTATTTTTTGAGGAACAAGGAGAGACAGAATGTGAGCAGGGGAGGGGCAGAGAGGGCAACACAGAATCTCAAGAAGGCTCCAGGCCCTGAGCGGTCAGCACAGAGCCCAACACAGGGCTCAGACCCACGAACCATGAGATCATGGCCCGAGGGGAAGTCAGATGCTTAATCAACTGAGCCACCCAGGTGCCCCATAAGTGAGTGTTTTAATATAAAATCACAGAGCACAGATTTTCCAGGCTGCTGGCAGCTGACATCACAAATGATTCAGAGTGTTTATAGAGCACAGTGTGGTCAGGGAGGAGAGACTGGTTGCAGAAGTGAGCTCACCTTCTCTCCTGGAGAGAGAGAAGACAAAATTATTTGGTTGTGAGCTACTGAGCTAGGTGACTTATTTCTTTTCTCCTTAACCATCACACTCTCATGACTGTGGATGTAAAAACTGTAATGAATTCTGCCTGGTTGCTTTGGGTGAGGCTTATTAATGTTAGCATTCACCTTTTTGGCTCTTCTCCCTACTTAGTAATGGACCCTTGGTTGGCTCTGCACCCATTTTCCAGTGTTTCCTTACCAGATAGCCTGGTTCTTTAGTTCTTGCTGGTAGTTATGAAGGACTTGCCTCTTTCTCCCACTTTCTCTCTTTTCACTTCACCCCTGTGGGCCTAGGTGAATAAAGTGAAGAATTGGACTGTATATTTTTTGCCATTAGTACAGCTAAGTGGATAATGCAGAATGAGGAGAAAGGGGGCCAAAGTGACATCTGAGCATTGCTAGCTGATTTTGGGCCAAAAGTTGTAAGACCAATGGACCAATATATGTATTTAAAACCTAGATGATAATTAAAAATGGTTCTGTATTTGCAACAAGGCTCTCCAGCCCGTGAATTAGTGTGTCATAAATCACACATAAGCACAGCACAAGCATACTGTGTGTGAAATAGTACACAATAAATTTATGTCCTGTTATGTCTTCAGTAATACATGATGTTACATGACTTAGATGAACCCAAATGGGATTGTGTCATGTGGTGTGTAAAAAGTGGTATATTGGGAGGTATTTGGCACTCTTTCTGAGGGGAAATCAGGGTTGATTTTTCTGTGATGTTTTTCATATCAATTCTGTGATATTGTGCTGCAATTGGTGACATGGGACTTCTGGGCTTTAGTTGGTTGGTCGAACACCATTATTCAATAAATATTTATTGTTTGTTTAGGCATTATGGAGGGATAGCACATACCAGATGAAATACGAAGCAGAGATTTCAAGCCAGAGCTTTGAAACATGCAGCCACACCACTACTGGGCTTAACTCAGTCTTACCGTAAGTGATTCAAGAGTCGAGGCTTCCGGCGTTGCTACAGCTTCTCTGATCCTGGAATCCTCTTCAATTCCAGCTAGAATGTTGCATCAGGCACTTAATAGATTTGGTAATAAACTGGTACGCAGACCTACGCTGGAGGAACCTGTGGCTGAGGATGACCCGCGGAGAAGGCTGAGCACTCTGGATTTAGTGACCCTGGGTGTGGGCAGCACAGTGGGTGTAGGTGTGCATGTCCTGGTTGGCGAGGTGGCTGGCAGTCAAGCAGGACCATCCATTGTTATCTGCTTTTTGGTGGCTGGACTATCTTCTATGTTGGCTGGGCTGTGCTATGCAGAGATTAGTACCTGGGTTCCCTATTCTGGCTCTGCATATCTCTACAGTTACATCAATGTAGGGGAACTCTGGGCCTTCATCACTGGCTGGAACTTTATCCTCTCCTATGTTGCTGGTACAGCCATTGTAATCCAGGCTGGGACCTTAGCTTTTGACATTCTACTTGGGAACCAAAACAGTCACACCCTCAATGAGAGCATCACACAGCAAGTTCCCCGTGTCCTTGTAGAACATCCAAACTTTTTTGTTGTGAGCCTTGTGTACTTCCTCATAGAATTGCAGACTCTGAGGTTTAGTCAGTCTTTCCTGGTTACAAAAGTGATCACATTAGTAAAACTTTTGGTTCTTGGTTTTGTCATTATCTCTGGCTTCATTAAAGGGGACCTGCACAACTGGAAGCTCACAGAAGAGGACTTCTTAAAGGCTGGATTCAATGACACCTCTACTTCTGGTCATATGGGCTCTGGAGGATTTGTACCTTTTGGCTTTGAGGGGATTCTCCGTGGAGCAGCTGCCTGTTTCTACGCATTTATTGGTTTTGATAGTATTGTTACCAGAGTTGAAGAAGCCCAGAATCCCCAGCGTTCCATCCCCATGGGCATTGTGATTTCGCTGTTCATGTGCTTTTTCTTGTATTTTAGTGTCGCTGCGGCACTTACACTTATGGTGCCTTACTATCAGCTTCAACGTGGAAGCACCTTGCCTGAGGCATTTCTCCATATTGGCTGGGCCCCTGCCTTCTATGTGATAGCTTTTGGATTCCTCTGTAGTCTTTTGGCCAATGTCTTGGGATTTATGGTCCCCATACGTCACATGATATATAAGATGGCACAGGATGACTTCCTATTCCCTGCCCTTGACAGGATCCAAACCGGCACATATACCCCTCTCATGGCAAATGTGATCTTTGGCATTATTGCACCAATCATGGCCTTCTTCTTTGGACTTACTGATCTTTTGGACCTCAGTTCAATTGGGATGCTGTTTACTCACAGCCTGATGGCTACTTGTGTTCTGATCCTCCGATATAAGCCTGAGAGGAAGAATGGCAGAACTGAAGCAGAGGTACTGGAGGAGGATGGATTTGCAGCAGAGGAGCTGACTCTACAGGGACTAATTTTTCCAGGCAGCCCCACCCCCACTCCACTCTCTGGCCGGGTTGTCCATGTTTGCTCCTCACTGCTTGTTCTGCTGATCATTCTTCTTTGCCTGGTGCTGACCCAGTGGCCAGTTCTGCTTTCTGGATACCCAGTGTGGATTTCAGTGGTTGTGCTGCTCCTGGTGCTCATTGCTGGGATCACTGGGGTCATCTGGAGACAGCCACAGAGGTCCAGTCCCCTTCACTTTAAGGTTCCTGCTCTGCCCCTCCTCCCACTACTGAGCATCTTTGTGAATGTGTACCTTATGATGCAGATGACAGGTGGCACCTGGGCTCGATTTGGTGTCTGGATGCTGATTGGGTTTGCTATCTACCTTGCCTATGGGATCCAGTACAGCATGTTCACTGAACCCCACCTAAGTCAGAGCCAAAACTATAGAACTTGAATTCAACAGTGTCAGTACCTATTTTGAGATCATCATACCTGAATGCAATCTGGTCTCTTGCACAATAATGGATAATACTCTTGATCACATGGAAATATGGGCCTCCCATGGATTGTTTGTGGGGGAACACTAATAGAGCTCTCTATTTATTATAAAAGGAAGAATGTGTCTTTGTTCCTCCTTTTTACTCCTTTTTATTATTCTACTTGCATTTGTGTCTGTAACTTCTTACAGGGTCAAAAAATTATTAAATTATTATTAAAAGAAACTAGAAAAGGTGTTTTTCATTTCTTTAGTTAATTACTTAGTAGTGGGGGAAGATGGGCGGTTGTAGTGCCTGGATAGCTCAGTTGGTAAGGCATGTGACACGTGATCTTAGGGTAGTGAGTTTGAACCCCATGTAAGGTGTTGGCTGAGATTACTTCAAATAATATCCAGTAGCAGAATTACTGGATCATATGGTAGTTCTATATTTAATTTTTTGAGAAAATTCCATCCTATTTTTTTTTAGAGCTGAGAAGATACTCTGATGCATTTTATTTCTTATGCAACTATATTTATTATTTTTCTTAATTATTTTTCTTTAATACTTTATTGTGAAGTTGGTTTTTATGTGACACTTAGTGCTCACCCCAACAAGTGTCCTCCTCCATGCCCATCACTCCCCTTCCCTTCGCCTCTTCCTCCATCAGCCCTCAGTTTGTTCTTAGTATTCAAGAGTCTCTCGTGGTTTGCCTCTCTCTCCAACTGTTTTTTCCCCCTTCTCCTCCCCCGCAGTCCTCTGTGAAGTTTCTCCTGTCACATTTATGAGTGAAAACATATGATAACTGTCCTTCTCCGCTTGACTTATTTCGCTTGGTATGACACCCTTGAGAACCATCCACTTTGCTACAAATGGCCAGATTTCATTCTTTTTCATTGCCCTGTAGTGTTCCATTGTATAGATAAACCACATCTTCTTGATCCATTCATCAGTTGATAGTCATTTCCTCTCTTTTCAAGATTTGGCTATTGTTGAAAGTGCTGCTATGAACATTGGGGTATATGGACCCCTATGCATCACCACTTCTGTATCTCTTGGGTAAATCCCTATCAGTGCTATTGCTGGGTCATAGGGGAGTTCTACTGATAATTTTTTGAGGAACCTCCACAATGTGTTCCATAGCGGCTGTACTAGTTTACATTCCCACCAACAGTGTAGGAGCGCGTCCATCTCTCCACACCCTCACCAGCATCTATAGTCTCCTGATTTGTTCATTTTAACTACTCTACCGGCATGAGGTGGTATCTCAGAGTGGTTTTGATTTGTATTTCCCTGATGATGAGTGACACTGATCATCGTTTCATGTGTCTGTTGGCCATCTAAATGTCCTTTTTGGAGATGTGTTTATTCATGTCTTCTGCCCATTTCTCCACTGGATTATTTACTTTTCAGGTGTGGAGTTTGGTGAGTTCCCTAAAGATTTTGGATACTAGCTCTTTATCCGATACGTCATTTGTAACTATCATTTCTCATTCCATCAGTTGCCTATTAGTTTTATTGATTGTTTCCTTTGCAGTGTAGAAGCTTTTTATTTTGATGAGGTACCAATGGTTCATTTTTGCTCCTGATTCCCTTGCCTTTGGGGATAGGTCGAGTAGGAAATTGCTGCGGTTGATGTCAAGGAGGTTGTTTTCTTCTTTCTCCTCTAGGTTTTTGATGGTTTCCTGTCTCACATTCAGGTCCTTCAGCCATTTTGAGTTTATTTTTGTGTTTGGTGTAAGGAAGTGGTCTAGATTCATTCTTTTGCAAGTTTCTGTCTAGTTCTCCCAGCACCACCTGTTAAAGAGGCTGTCTTTTTTCCATTTGATACTCTTTCCTGCTTTGTCAAAGATTAATTGGCCATATGTTTGTGGGTCTAGTTCTGGGTTCTCTCTTCTATTCCATTGGTCTATGTGTCTGTTTTTGTGCCAATACCATACTGTCTTGATGATGACAGCTTTGTAGAAGAGGCTAAAGTCTGGGACTGTAATGTCTCCCGTTTTGGTTTTCTTCTTCAATATTACTTTGGCTATTCAGGGTGTTTTGTGGTTCCATACAAATATTAGGATAGTTTGTTCCAGCTTTAAGAAAAATGCTGGTGTAATTTTGATGGGGATTGCATTGAATGTGTAGATTGCTTTGGGTACTAATGACATTTTAACAATGTTGATTCTTATGACCCATGAGCATGGGATGTTTTTCCATTTCTTGGTGTCTTCTTCAATTTCCTTCATAGGCTTTCTGTAGTTTTCACTATACAGATCTTTTACATCTTTGGTTAGGTTTATTCTTAGGTATTTTATGGTTTTTCATGCAATTATGAATGGGATCAGTTTCTTGATTTCTCTTTCTGCTGCTTCATTATTGGTGTATAAAAACGCAACTGATTTCTGTACCTTGATTTTGTACCCAGATACTTTGCTGAATACGTGGATCAGTTCTAGTAGGCTTCTGGTGGAGTTGGTCAGGTTTTCCATGTAAAGTATCATGTCATCTGCGAAAAGTGAAAGTTTGACTTCTTCTTTGCCACTTCTGATGCTTTTATTTCCTTTTGTTGCCTGATTGCTGATGCTAGGACTTTCAGCACTATGTGCGACAACAGTGGTGAGAGTAGACATCCTGTTGTGTTCCTGATCTCAGGGGAAGAGCTCTCAGTGTTTCCCCATTGAGGATGCTATTAGCTGTGGGCTTTTCATAAATGGCTTTTATGATGTTTAAGTTCCTTCTTTCCCAACTTTCTCGAGGGTTTTTATTAAGAAAGGATGCTGTATTTTGTCAAATGTTTTTTTCTGCATCTATCGACAGAATCCACAGAATCCATATGGTTTTAACTTTTCCTTTGTTAATGTGATGTATCACATTTATTGATTTGTAAATATTGAATCAGCCCTGTAACCCAGGAATGAATCCCACTTGATCATGGTGGATAATTCTTTTTATATGCTGTTTAATTTGATTTGCTAGTATCTTGTTGAGTATTTTTACATCTGTATTCATAAAGGATATTGGCCTGTAGTTCTCTCTCTCTCTCTCTCTCTCTTTTTTTTTTTTTTTTTTTTTCTGGGTCTCTGTCTGGTTTGGGCATCAGTGTGATTCTGGCTTCATAGAATGAGTCCAGATATTTTCCTTCTATTTCTATTTTTTGGACTAGCTTGAGAAGAAGAGGGGTTAACTATCATTTAATGTCTGGTAGAATACCCCAGGGAAGCCATCTGGCCCAGGGATTGTATTTGTTAGGAGATTTTTGATATCTGACTCAATTTCTTCACTGGTTATGGGTCTGTTTAGGTTTTCTATCTCCTCTCATTTGAATTTTTGTAGTGCTGTGTGTTTAGGAATTTGTCCATTTCTTGTAGGTTGTCCAGTTTGTTGGCATATAATTTTTCATAGTATCCCTGATGATTGGTCATATTTCTGAGGATTGGTTGTAATAGCACCATTTCACTTGTGGTTTTGTCTATTTGGGTGCTATCTCTTTTCTTTTTGAGATGCCTGCTTAGAGGTTTATTAATTTTGTTTATTTTTTCAAAAAAAAAAACAACTGTTGGTTGCATTGATCTGCTCAACTGTTTTTTGGATTCTATATTGTTTATTTCTGCCATAATTGTTATTATTTCTTTTATTCTGCTGGGTTTTGGGTGCTCTTATTGCTCTTCTTCTAGTTCCCTTAGGTATGCTGTTAAATTTTGTATTTGCGCTTTTTCTAGCTTCTTGATATAGGCCTGGATTGCAATACACTTTCCTCTTAGGTATGCCTTTGCTACATCCCTGTGAGTTTGGATTGTTCTATTTTCATCTTCATTTGTTTCCATATATTTTTAAATTGCTTCTTTAATTGCCTGATTGGCCCAATCATTCTTTATTAGAGTAGTCTTTAACCTCCATGTTTTTGGAGGTTTTCCAGACTTTTTCCTGTGGTTTATTTCAAGTTTCATAACATTGTGACCTGAAAGTGTTCATAGTATGATCTCACTTCTTTTATATTTATTGAGGGCAGCTTTATGACCCAGTATGTGGTCTATCTTGGAGAATGTACCATGCATACTCGAGAAGAAGTGAATTCCATAGCCTCAGGATGTGGAGTTCTAAATATATCTGTCAAATCCATCTGTTCCAATGTGTCACTCAGGTCTATTTTTTTCTTAGAGATTTTATGTTTTATTAATCTATCCATTGCTGTAAGTGGAGTCTTAAAATCGCCTGCAATTAGCACATCTTTATCAATAAGATAATTTCTGTTTGTGATTAACTGTTTTATGTATTTGGGTCTTCCGAATTCAGTGCATAGATGTTTATGATTGTTAGCTCTTCCTGATGGATAGACCTTGTAATTATTATATAATTCTCTTCTTCATCTCTTGTTACTACCTTTCCTTTAAAGTCCAGTTTGGGGCACCTGGGTGGCTCAGTTGGTTAAGTGTCTGACTTTGGCTCAGGTCATGATCTCACATTTCGTGGGTTTGAGCCCTGTGTCAGGCTCTGTGCTGACAGCTAGCTTAAAGACTGGAGCCTGTCTTCAGATCCTGTGTCTCCCTCTCTCTAACCCTCCCCTGTCCATGCTGTCTCTCTCTCTCTCAAAAATAAATAAAAACAAAAAAAATTAAAGTCTAGTTTGTCTGATATAAATATGGCTATCTCAGCTTTCTTTTGACTTCCAGTCACATGAAAGATATTTTTCCATCCCCTTACTTTCAATCTGAAGTTGTCTTCAGGTCTAAAATGAGTCTCTTGTAGACAGCAAATAGATGGATTTTTGGTTTTTTATCCATTCTGCTACCCTAAATTGTTTGATTGGCGTATTTAGTCCATTTACCTTCAGTTTTATTATTGAAAAATATGGGTTTAGAGTCATTGTTTTCTCTGTAGGGTTCATACTTGTAGTGGTGTCTCTAATACATTGCGTTCCTTGCAACATTTCCCTCATAAAGTCACCCTTAGGATTTCGTTTAGGAATGGTTTGGTGGTGATGAATTCTTTCGATTTTTGTTTGTTTGGTAAAACCTTTATCTCTACTTCTATTCAAAATGACAAGTTTCCTGGATAAAGAATTCTTGCTGCATATTTTTTTTGTTCATCATATAGAGGATTTCCTGCCATTCCTTTCTGGCCTGCCAACTTTTAGTAGATAGGTCTGTAATTACTCTGACAGGTTTACCTTTATATGTTAGGGTCCTTTTATCCCTAGTTCCTTTCAGAATTCTTTCTTTATCCTTATATTTTGCCAGTTACACTATGATATGTTGTACAGAAGATCAATTCTAGTTAAGTCTGAGGGGAGTTCTCTGTGCCTCTTGGATTTCAATGTCTGTTTCCTTCCCAAGATTGGGGAAGCTCTCAGCTATAACTTGTTCAAGTACCCCTTCAACACCTTTCTCTCTTTCTTCTTCGTCAGGAATTCCTATGATATGGATATTGTTCTGTTTGCTTATATCACTCAGTTCTCCAATTCCCTTTCGTGCTCCTGTACAAATTTATATCTTTTTTTTTGGTCGGCTTCCTCTTTTTCTATATTTGTGTGTTCTAATTCACCTATTCTCCTCTCTGTCTCTTCAGTCTGGGCAGTGGCTGCTTTCATTTTATTATGCATCTTATTTATAGCATTTTTTAATTCATCACAACTATTTTTAAGGTCCATAGTCTTTGTAGCAATAACTTCTCTGATATCATCCATGCCTCTTTCAAGCCCAGCGATTAATTTTATGACAATTGTTCTAAATTCTTGCTCAGTTATTTGTCTATATCTGTTTTGTGCAATTCTGTAGCTGTGACTTCTTCCTGTAATTTCTTTAGAGGAGAGATCTTCCGTTTCATCATTTTGGCTAGCTTTCTCTCTCTTGTCAGTTTTAAAAGCTTGTTATGTACTCTGTACCTGGTATATTGCTATATTAAAGGCGGCTTATTGACTGTCCAGGGCTTGTCCACTCAGGGAGTGTTCTTTTAATGGTGTCCCTTGGTTTCTCTTATTCTGACTTTGGTTATTTTATTTCCCTACTTGTAATAATATTTGGGACTCTACATCATGTGTACTTTGGCTTGTTTCTTGAGGTGGCCCTGAAAAGGAAAACAGACAGACAAACACACAGGGAACAAAAGTATGCAAATGCACAGACAAATCAAACAAACAAGCAAATCAAAAGGGGGTAAAAAGGAAAAAAGGGGGGGAACAAAAACAACAAAAGGTAAAGCACAGTCTAAGAGCATAAAACCAGAAATCCCAGCTACTCATAAAGAACAGGGTATAGGTGGTGCTGATGGAAAAGCATATACAAAAAGAGAAATGACAGGGGTGGGGAAGAAGCGAAATTGAATATTGACCAGGCAGAGAGATTAAATGCTTAATTCAGAGAGAGAAATAGGAGAATATGATAGGAAGTGAGGAGAAAAAAAAAAACGAAGATAATATTACCCAAAGAAACTCTATAGTCTGTTTATTCCAGAGAGAGAGAGAGAAAAGAAGGTAGTGATGGAGGTGTAGAATATGCATTAAGAGAATGGATTAAATGTGACTGTTTAAGCAAACCAATGACTGACCAGAGCTCCCATGTCCAGCAAGTGGAGAGATAAGAATGAGATATGGGAAAATATATCTGAATAGCAAGGACTGATCTAGAGTTAATCACGGCAATGCATCAATGTTGGTCTTGCCCTGGGATGGGGGGGGGGGGTGAGGGGAAGGAAGCTCTCTAGCACGGATGGGCGTGGTTTGGTGTAGGCAGGTCTTGCCTCCACTGTGGCCTGCTGCTCCCTGAATCTCCCCGATGCCTTCCCTTGGTTGTTGTGGGGAGAGAAATAGTGGCACCCTGTTCCTTCTCAAACCAAGCGCTGCAACTCACTCTTTTGTGTCCTAGCTCCCTGTGCTCCAGGTGTA
>PJEM01016094.1:0-27184 GCA_004023845.1 Helogale parvula | reverse complement strand
ACCTCATCCCAGCCCCTGCGTGGTGTGTGAGCGAGAATTCACAGAACAAGGCCCAGCCCGTCAGCGGCTCTGGCATCATCTCTGACTTTCACTGGAATGACTGCTTTGGGGTCATTGTTGCCATGGGGAGTCGGCCGCCTTCCGGAACCAGCCTTGGGAACAGAGACCTGTGACCTGGTGGCGTCCTCTTTCTAAGCCTAGATCTGTGCACACGCTAGCCCTGTCTCCCGCCTTGTCATTTCCAACCCTCTTTAACACCGCCGCCTCCGCGGCTGCTGCAGATTTCCTGTGGTCCCTCACGCGAGAGCAGGACTCCCTTCCACCTGCCTTTCTCCGCTCCCAGACTGTGAACCAAGGCAGACATCGTGTCGTTTTCATCTTATCGACCAAAACACCTCACACAGTGTGCATACCTCACAGATGTGCATTAAACTAAACTGAAATACAGTGAGGTTGACCAAACCTGGATGTACCTTAGAATCACCTTAGAGGGGCGCCTGGGTGGCTCAGTCGGTTAAGCCTTCCACTTCGACTCAGGTCTGATCTCACGTTCGCGGGTTCCAGCCCCGAGTCAGGCTCTGTGCTGACAGCTAGCTCAGAGCCAGGAGCCTGCTTCTGGTTCTGTGTCTCCTTCTCTCTCTGCTCCTCCCCCTCTCATGCTCTGTCTCTCTCTGTATCAAAAATAAATAAAACATTAAAAAATTAAAAAAAAAAAAGAATCACCTTAGAAAATCTGTGGGGAAAGAGCAAAAAAGAAATATTTTAAAGCAGATTTTTTTAACTAGTAAATGAGTTTAAAAAAAAAAAGGATATATTTTCCCATGTTTCATCCCACACCCCCTAAATTAGAACCTCTCTGGTCTGGTCCTAAAAGGCTAGAATTTGTGTTTTCCATATGCTCCCAGACGACTCTTGCCCAACTAGCCTCACGCAGGCGGATGGTCAGTTTGGAGAACCAAACTGTCTTCAAGCAGTAAAGAAGGAAGTGAAGCCCCCCTTCTATTATAAAATGTGGGTGCTGGAGGGTTTCTAAAGACCTGGCCCACTCTTCCATTCTGTAGTGGGAAAAACCTCCGAAAAGTAAAGTGCTTTGCCGAACGTGCCGTCAGTCTCCCTGGCTCAACGCAGACAAAAGCTGGGCCCCAGAGGAGCTGCCCCCACCTTCGGCCTTGACCTCCTTAGGACCCCGCCTCGCCCTTGGCAGAAGTGGATGTCTGGCCCCAGCTTATGTGGCAGGGACACCGGGAAAGCATGCTGAGGATAATTACAGGGGTCGGCTGTGAGGACCATACACCAAACCCAAATTTTCAGCCAAATGCTTGGACCTGAGTTCTGAAATAATCCCAACTCTTCAGATAGTTATAAACAAACACGAAGCCAGACAGCAGGCAGTAATCCTCCAGGCCACCTCTGTCGGATGCATTATTTATAAGGTGGGAAATGTATTTTGGGCGTTTTTTTTCCTACGCAGACATTCAATAAACACCAAAAGGCAGACGAGGCAGTTCATGCCACTCGGTCCCCCTACACCGTCAGGGAGCCCTCACGTCCCCACACCCACACGCCACGGACCTGCGTCCTCCCGGAGGGGCCGTGGTCCAGGCCGGGGGTGTGTCCCAGTGCTACTCAGAGACCCTCAGGACAGGAGAAGAAGTGGCGGGCCATCTGGTGCAGCCTGGGTAATTTACAGACGAGAAAAGCGAAGCTCAGAGAGGGAAAGGGATTTGCCAACAGCCACCAGCACGACAGGGCAAAGCACCCTACGGGACACAGCCAAGCAGAGCACAGACTTGGGCATTTGCCACCTTGAAAACTGCAGGCTCCGGCGCCTGGGCGGCTCAGTCGGTTCAACGTTCAAGTCTTGATTTCGGCTCAAGTCATGGTCTCACGGTTTGTGAGACTGAGCCCTGCGTCTGGCTCTGCACTGACAGCACAAAGCCTGCTTAGGATTCTCTCTCTGTCTCTCTGCCCCTCCTCAACTCATGCTGTCTCTCTCTCTCTCAAAATCAATATAAATAAACTTAAATCTATAATAAATATAAAAATATATCATATATATTATATATATATAGATATGAAATATATTTTTTAAAAGAAAATTCCATGTTCAATTTTATGTGCACTTTATTCCTGGGGAAAAGTAACTGGGGCCCACGACCCTCGGAGTGTTGAGTGCTAAGTGCCCCCACCCAGGACCCTCTCCTCTCTCACTGCATCTGCTCAGCCTCCACCACATGTCACCCGCATTCCCCCAACACCTTCCTGCGTGTCGTGCTGCTCGGGGTCGGCCGGGGCGCTCGCTCCAGAATCAAACCTACCCACATGGCTGGCCTGCCGGCAGGACCGCAGTGCACCCCACCAGGTCCTCCATAATCTGCTCTCCCGCCTCAAAACTCACTGTCTGTCTGCTTTCCCCATGCAGAGCGGCAGGCTGGGGCCTCAGCAGGCGGATTGGAACCCACATGTGTTTGGCCATCAGAGCTCTGCCTCTGGATGACCAGGCAGCGTCCCACACCCGTGACCAAGGCCCCTCATCTCTGTCTTGACCTCAGTAGACACTCTTTTTAAAAAAAAATTTAATGTTTATTTATTGGGGGGGGAGGGAGGGGCAGAGAGAGGGAGACACAGAGTCTGAAGCAGCTCCAGGCTCTGAGGTGTCAGCACAGAGCCTGACACGGGGCTCGAACCCACAAACCACAAGATCATGACCCAAGCCGAAGTCGGACGTTTAACTGACTGAGCCGCCCAGATGCCCCCAGTAGACACTTCTTAGGTGCTTCCTTAAACCCACTGAAGACCCCCCCCCCACCACCACTGTGGCGGTACAGACAAGCCCTCTAGCAATGGGAGTCTGATGGTACTTAGAATTCAAGCACTTAGAATTCAACAATCATGTGTTAAGCATCCATTTTGACCCAGCGCGTGTGCCAAATGCTCAGAAATGGGCAGAAAGAGAGCACAGCACCCAATTATCAGCTCTCAGGGAAACGCAGATGCAAACAACGGCCTGCCCGTCACACCCAGGGGAATGCCGATAATCACAAAGCTGACAAGCGCTGCTGAGGCCACGGAAGAATCGGGGGCCTCCTGCACCCCGAGAGGCTGTGCAACGGGGCCAGCCGCCGCGTCGGAAACAGTCTGACAAGTCCGCAAATAATCACACAGACCCAGCGACCCTGCTTCCGGACATCTGCCGAGGGAAACTGAAAACACATGTCCGTATAAACCTTTGCCTGTCAGTGTTCATAGCGACTGCGTCCTGACGACTGAAAAACAGGAACAAGCCACACGTCCAACCACCCGACAAACAGATAGAGGTGTCTAGCCGCGCGATGGAATATTACCCAGCAGTGAAGAGGAACGAAGGATCGGCACATGTCACATCATGAAGGGACCTTGAAAACATGGCACCAAGTGAAAGAAACCAGACAAAGGGCTGTGCTGTGTGGTTCCGCGTACATGACATGTTGACAAAGGACAAATTTAAGGAAACAGAAGGTAGATTAATTGGCGGCCCGAGGCTGGGCGCAGGGTCGGGTGGAGGCGTGTTGGGCAGAGACCAATGACTGCTGACACTTACTGGGTTTCCTTGGGGGGTGATGAAAATGTTCTAAACTGATCGTCATGATGGTTCCACAGCTGTGAACAGACTCAAAACCATTGAACTGCCCTCCTTACACGGGTCCACGGATGGCACGTCACTACAGCTCAATAAAGTGGTTATGAAGACAACAGAACCCAGCCTCTGCTCTCCGCCAGACCCCTGGAGCCACCAGCTTGCCCTGCTTGGGGGGAGACCTGCCCAGCCGTAGCACTGAGGGTCCCCTGTGCCAGGAAACCCCTCAGTCTCAGACGAGCCTGTACAACAGGTCACCCTCCTGGAACCCCCCCTCCCCACGCCCCGTGGGGGCTGCACGGGCTGGAGCCCCACCAGCCAGTCCCCGGGCTCCAGTCAGATGTCGAAATGACACCTACAGGAAGGAGGTGGGAGGCTAAGCAGGTGATCCTGCGCAGGGGCAGGATGGGAGGGTGACCCCTCCTGGACCTGGGCTGGCAGAGCTGACCCCACAGGACACCAGTCATTTAAAGGGGGTTTGTGTCCAGAGGACAAACAGCACATCACCCCCACCCCAGTGTCCCCTGGGAGCTGGTGTAACTGAGGGCACAGGTCCCCCACCCCCCGACTTCGATCTCGCAATCTGCTCTGTTGTCCACTCAGCCCTTCCTTCCAGAACTCCCCCCACCCCCCGAATGTGGCCGGTGCAGCCGACAGGGCTCTGTGCCTCTGCATGGCTCGGCTGAGCCTCCGGGGTGGCAGGCTTTCCAGACAGCAGATCTGGGAGGCTTAATGATGTTTGGTCTTCCCGAAGCACTTGTAATCATCTCCCATTTTATGGCCCAATTTCAAACGTGGCAGATAGCGCAGCCCAGTCTGAGTGCCTCTAATTGCAGCTGAGGGCTGACAAGCAGGAGGGCTGGGTGGTCTCCGCTGGGACACAGAGCATAGCCAGGGGTCAGGGGTCAGGATGCCCACCCCCCAAGCCCCCACTTCTGGGCAGCACTGCCCTGAGCATGAGCCTGAGCCCCCCAGAAGGGGAATGTCTTTTCCCGGGGGAGGGAAGGATTCCCTCTTGTCACCTTGCAGCCATCAGACCCTTCCCCCAGCCAACCCTGCACAGTCTGCCACCACTGCGGGCTCTGCGACAGGGCGGAGACCTCACTCACTGGGGGTCGGCCCCCAGGAGGCAGTCGCAACTGGCACTTAGAAAGGAGCTCCCAGTTCCCTCTGCAAACATGGCCACCAGAGCTGTTTTAAAACCGAAGTCAGTGACTGTCACAGTCTTGCTCAAAACCTTCCTTGGGTTTCCCACAACTTTTATTTAAAAAATAGTTTTTTTAATGTTTATGTATTTTTGAGAGAGAGACAGAGAGAGAGCAGGGGAGGAGCAGAGAGAGGGAGACACAGATTCTGAAGCAGGCTCCAGACTCTGAGCCATCAGCACAGAGCCCGACGCAGGGCACAGAGCTATGACTTGAGCCGAAGTCAGTCACTTCACCAACTGAGCCACCCGGGTGCCCCGATCCCCTCAGGAACTATTAAAACATCTGTCACATGTTCGGTTTGGGGCCTGACTGCATATTAAAATGCAGATTAAACGTGAACTAGGTGTTACCGCATCAAAACCTCCTTTGATGACCTGATGCTTGAAATGACGATATTGCTTTAAGAAAATTAAAGTGGCTCCTTTCTAAAATGCTCCACACTTTGTTTCTCAATGAGGTGGGAGAGAAGATCTCAGGCTGCTACTCTCAAGCTCTGCAAACAGAACCTTTGTGGATAATATTTATTCCCCACCAATGAAACGAGAGCCCTGTCTCCTTCTTCATTTCGGTTTCCGTGGTACTAGGGGCGCGCAAAGCCCTCAAACAGAATTCTGATTAGCCACTTGCGGCTTGCGGATTGGATCAAACGGTCGTGAGGCGAGGAATTCTCGCTGCCTTCCTGAGTTCCTACCAGAGGGCTCCTCGTCGGCCCGTCTTCCGCCAGCGGCCCTACTGCAGCCGACGTGACAACATAGGACTGATGGCGGGCACGGTGCCCTCGGCGGGGACACGGGGCACTCACGCCCACCCGAGCAGTGAGCGGTGTTTCGCTCAAGGACGGACCGCTGCATATGCTCACTCCGTATGCACCCTGCGCTCCAACTGCTCCTTCTGGAAGGAGAAGGATGTTTGAATAAGCATTCTGTTCATTGACTGGTATGAGCCAGACGTGGACACTGGGGCCTTCGGTGCCTTTAATGAGAGTGCCCGGCCCCCTGGCGCAGGCCCAGGCCCAGGGAGAGGCAAGTGAGGGAGGGAGGCCCCCCCCGGGGTCCACCAGGCACCTGCACGATCCTAGAGGTAGGGTCCCCTTCCGTGTTGCACGTACCTGCCTCGTGACCTTCATCATCCTGCACGAGTGTGCGTTCACACGTGCACACGCACCCACAACAACTGAGCCTTGCCGTAAGTCAGCTGTCAGGAGACACTGCATGTCACCTGCTGGCTCCTAGAACCTCCCACACCAGGCCCGGGTTGACCTCGCGGCACCTGCAGAGATGGCTCCTCTACTCACCCTCCCTGTGTCTCTGATGTTGGGGCTCATGTACCTGTTTTTTTTAATGTTTATTTTTGAGAGAGAGAGAGACAGAGTGTGAGCAGGGGAGGGGCAGAGAGAGAGGGAGACACAGAATCTGAAGCAGCTCCAGGCTGCGAGCGGTCAGCACAGAGCTCGATGTGGAGCTTGAACCCACGGAACGCGAGATCATGGCCCGAGCTGAAGCTGGATGCTCAACCGACTGAGCCACCCAGGTGCCCTTCATGTATCAGGTTTTGTGATACCTTGGGTTATAATAAAAGTGTTTTCTCTCTCTCTTTTTTTTTTTTTCATAAAATTCTCTCTTTACATTTCTCCTTTCAGAAAAAAAAAGAACTTTCGGAGGAATACAAAAACCAACAGACATCACTCGTTGCTGAAACAGCTCTCCCCCATCAATGGCTGCAACCAGTTATTTAGTTACGGAGCTCTTGGGCCAGAAGAGATTCCCAGGGGTCCCCTGGTCCAGCTGCCAGCCTCCAGCCGGTCGTGGCCACGCAGTGCCATCCCTGGGCTAAGCAAGAGAAGCCTGGCAGACAGACAGACGACCCGGGGCCGCTCCTCGGTCATCACACAATACTGGCAAGTCCGGCCCACCCTAACATGCAGGAACTAATATCTACCATGCACTAACAACTACGATGCACTTTGCAGGCTGGGAAGACCTGGAGAAAGTGACTTACACGACAGTAACGTTTAATAAGTCTTCAACGTCACAAAACAAAAGAAACAACTGAACATCTCTGGGAGTAATCAAACCTTAGAATCCATTTGTTACTACGTTAACGTATAGCCAACCGTGCGGAGGAAGTTTATCCTCAGTCCTAATCAGCACCTCTTACTGGTCTTCTGGAAGCAGATAAAACCATATTCAAATCCTGATGCCACCATCAGGAGCTGTGTGACCTTAGAGGAGTCACCTAATGTCTCTGAGCACCCGCTTCCTTATCTGCAAACTGAGGATGTGACTCGGGGTGCATGAGGGGCTCAGTCGGTTAAGCAGCCGACTTCAGCTCAGGTCATGATCTCATGGTTTGTGGTTCGAGCCCCACGTCGGGCTCTGTGCTGACAGCTCAGAACCTGGAGTCTGCTTCAGATTCTGTGTCTCCCTCTCTCTCTGCCCTCCCCTATTCATGCTTGTGTCTCTCGCTCCCTCAAAAATAAATGAAATGTTAAAAAAAAATATTTTTAAACGAGGATGCGACAGCTTCCTCACAGGGTGACTGCCACGGCGAAGTGGGTTCGTGCATGGAAACCACAGGGCATATTATAGGTCCCACGAAATGGTATTGATAAGAAATAGTTTTGTTGCCGAAACAAAACTTCAGAGTTATTAAAGTCCACTTCCTTCTCTTCTTCTTCTCTGGCCTCCACACCCCTGTTTCTCTCACTGCTTGCAATTCTCTAATCCCTGGTTTTCAAATAAGTGCTTCTGAGGCTCTTTGGGGCTCTGAGCCTTACTGACAATCTGATAAAAATTTCAGACCCTCTCCACCAAAAATGTGCCCACCATTTCAAGAAATTCAGGAAACTTCTGAAGCCCACCTGCTTGCCCCCAGAAGGTCCACGGACCGTAGCTGGAAGCCTCAGGTTTGTGAATTCCCTTACTGCCCGCCCCCCACCAGCAACCGGTGGGCAGTGCCCCGGAGAGGGCTCTGGTTTCTCAGAGGGGCCCGCCTGCCCTGGAATGACTTCCGAGGCAGATTTCTGGCAAGCCCAGGGACCTGGAGGGGCCTGGGGTTTGGGCAGAAGTCATTAAGCGGAGGAGAAACAGACCTCAGCATAGCCAATTACCCGTCCCAGACTTTCCAAATGTCAGGCTGGTGTATAGGAAATCTTTCTCAGTTAACAGGCATTAATAGCACCAAAGGGATGAAGCGGAATCAGAGGCAGGAAACACAGAAGCTGCAGGGAGATTCCCAGGGCCTCGCCATTGCAGCTCCCTTGATAAAACTGCAAAGACGCCAACGGGCAGCTCTGTGAACCTCTTCGTGCACCAGTGCTCCGCCCTCCGCGGCCTTTAAGGGTAAGGTCCACGCCCCTTCCACACACGGGGGCTCACGAGCAGGCTATTAACCCCTCTTGCCACGACCATGGTGAGTCCCATTCACTCGGAGCCCCCTTAGCCCCACTGTGAGTTCACAGAGGGGTCCAGCCGAAGGGCCCCCAGAGCCACCCAGGAGAGGTGTCTGAAATGAGACAGATGCCTGCGTTGACATCTAGTTTCTACTGCTTCTTTTATAGGCCTTGGAAGGTCACTTAATCTGAGTCTAAGTTTCCTCCTCCATTAGGGCCGGATCATTCCCGTCTCTTGGGGTTGTGTTGAACATTAAATGAGGTAAGATACGTAAAGCATACATTGCCTAGAATCTACTATGCCCTCAGTGAATGGCATATCACTGGTGTTATTGCAGTTATTAATATCACCCACAGGAAAGGGGTTGCACCAATATCGCCATTTCACCGAATGTGAGTTAAACGCCTACTAAGTGTGGAGACGATAGGCAATAGGACGCATGTAGGATTGAAACGAGAAGAGACCATGAGACCATGAGAGTCTCCATTCAGTACCAACTGTCGTGATGCTATTTGTTCTTACAGACCTCTGAGGAGCTCCGTCTTGCAGGGAATTTTGAGTCTGTTGCTCTACAGTTGGGAGAACTCAACTACCATTGAGGGAAAATTCTACAGTTAGACTTTCTGTTCTACCCTCCCCTTTGCCCTGGCGAATCCTAATTAGTGAGACTTGTCTACAAGGAAAGAAACCCGACTGACTGACCGCCAGTGAGCCAGAGCTTTGACCCTATTTCAGTCAAGCGTCGCAAGACTACTAGGCAGGTATCATAATCCTCTTTTATAAGAAGAGACATTTCAGCTTAAGAGAGGTCCAGGGAACACTCTCTGTGTTCGTGATCACAAGTAGACCTCTGGGATTTCAACACCAGTCGCCATGGTGGTCCAGGCACAACTCCAACCTGCAAAGCCCTGGTAAGAGCTGGGATGAGCTCAGGCCGGTTCAAAGCCCCCACGTGAGGGGCAGAGCAGGAAGAAAGGGGAGGACGGAAGACCTCGGGGTCCTGTTAAAGAGAGGTCACACTGGACACTCCCCAACCACGGGGAGGAAGACTTTAACAAGATTACTGCGTTAGAGGGGAGGGACTGAGCTCAGTTCCAAACACAGCAGGCCCTGCCGGGGACTTGTGGCCAATGCGCAGGGTGAGAGCTAGGGTGGGAAATGCTGAACAGGAGCTCGCTGAGGTCTCCAAGGTGGAGGCGGTGGGGAGGAACTTGGAGGGTGGGAGGATTCTCCCTGAACTGGCTTGGCAGGGTTCTTCTCAAAACTGCCCTCGGCAGGCCAAGCCCTTGTCAGTCCGGTTTGGCATCCTGCAAAAATGGCCACATTTCTCCGTCCCTTCTTGGGTCTGAGCCTTTTGTAACGTGACTCTCCAGCCAATCCTTTAAAAACATAGCATCAGTTGCCCTCTCCTCTGAACCTGGGCTGGCCTTGTGGCACTCTTCAGCCAATAGAAAACACAGGGGGCCAGTTCTGAGGCTAGAGCTTTCTCTTCTACCGACAGGGCACGTGAACAAGCCCGGGGGGCTTCCGGATGGCCAAGGAAATATGGCGCAGTCCCACCCATGCCCCCTGCCCTGCCCCAGAGACACCCCCAGAGGCAGAGCCACCCTCCTGGTCCTTAGCAGCCTGGAGACACATGAGTGGGCAGGCACCAGCCTAAGGTACCAACCTGAAGAAGCCTGGACTAAATAAACGACTACTGTTTTCAGCCATGAATTTTGGGGCCGTTTGTTACAAGGCCATAGCATATTGATACAATTTCAAACATGTCCAAAAATTGGAATCGTTTGAGGAGCTTGAAAAAATATTGGTGCCTGGGTCTTCCCATGTTCCCCACAGGGCTTCTCACTCAGAGTTAACCCCAGCATCAAGAGGCTCAAAGGCCCCCACACCCCAGCAACATCAGTGTGGGACTCGGCGCGAGCATCAGTGCCCTAGTTCATCTGGCCTGGGCCGTCCAGCTGCAGCCCAGGAGGTGTGTGGAGGACACAGGGGAGGGACCCAGGTGGTGATGACTTGAGTTGTCATGAGATCCGAGGGTCTGTGGATCAGAGGTCTTGCTTCTCAAAGCATCCACACAGAGCCCGACTTGAGGCTTAAACCCATGAACTGTGAGATCATGACCTGAGCTGAAACCAAGAGTCAGACACTTAACTGACTACACCCCCCAAATAAGGAGAATAATGCCTCTCTGAGGGGCATAGGCAGGCCCTCGGGCCCTGCTTAGCGATGTCAGACCTGCGTGGAGTCAATTCTAGGACAGGCCTCCGTCAAATCTGAAGAAGGGCACTGTATTCATTTGCTAGAGCTGCAGCGCCCGAGCACCCAGACCGGGCGGCTTCAACAACAGAAGCGTTATTTCCCTACCCTTCCGCAGGCTGTTCCTCCAGGATCAAAGCGTCTGCGGGCCCGGTTTCTTGTGAAGCCTCTGTCCGTGGCTTGGACGGCTGTTTACTCTCCGTGTCCCCACACGGTGGTCCCTTCCCCCAGGACCTGGCTGCATCCCGATCTCTTCTGACAAGGGCACGGGTGACATGCAGGAGGGCCCACACTCGTGACAGCGTTTTAATTTAGTTACCGCTTTAAAGGCCCTACCTTCAAATACAGTCACATTCTGGGGGTTGGGATCTCAACGCAGGAATTTGGGGGGGTAAAACCCAGCCTCTGCTGGACACCTCCTTTTCTCTTCCCTCCTCCGTGGAACCAGTGATGTGGCCAACTTTAACTGGACGCAGCCTGCCCAGCAGAGCCCAGGATGGAAGGCAGGTGCCGAGCTGTGAAGCCCTTTCAAAGGCAGAAGACGGAAAGACACAACCATGTTTGGAAGTGGGAGAGCGGGCTGGTGTGGCCAGAGTGTGTCTAAAATATCTGAAGAAAAAGAAAGTATTTTCTTTCAGAACAAGCATACGAGAGCATGCGTCTATAGTATGAAAATCCCCATCTAAGCAAACCGAATGCGTGACTTGTGGACTTGAACTAAGAAAATGGAGAAGGGACGGTCAGAAAGCACCTGAGACCGTACGGGGGCACGGGACTGTGGGATTAGGACTCTGGGGGTCAAAATGCTGTCAAAGCCTGAGGGGGCCGTGGGGGGCTCCCCTGAGCATTCATGCAGCACATCAGGAACTTTGCTTGCTGATAACTTACGACCTGGTTAACCTATACTTACCTAAGACCTTGCTCACCACCTGGCTAACCTCTGAGATGCATTTCCTCCCGTGTAACACGAGGGTAGTTCCCTCCCTCGTAGGGTGTGGTGAAGACGAAACGATAGGACGTATCCGAGTGGAAATGCACCCGCATCCCCAGGCTCCATTCTTCCTCACCTCCTGGGCCCCGGCCCACCCCACCTGCCTGGGAGAATTTTGCTCAGCTCTTTCTCAGCCCTGATCTCTCAGGAGAGCTCTGCCAACCCATTGCCTGGCTTTTTGCAGAGCCGTTAGGATGAACGAAGGGAGAGAGAGACGGCACCAGAGAGGTGGAATGCAGGGCGGCAGGTTCTGGCCCGTTGGGTCAGCCCCAGGCCCGTCCTCTGGCTTAATGGGCAAGCAGGAGAGCAAACACACCCGATGTGACAGAGGTTAAGTCTACCGCCTGGTAAAGATCTCAGGCCGACAAGAGGCAAGGGAGGGAGAAGCAGAAGCAAACACACTGACGTATCAGGGAACATTCTGGAATGTTTGCCAAGTGAGAGCTTCTGAGGGAGGGCGCAGAGTGTGGGAGAAGGAAAGGGAACATGGACAGATTTTGCTGTGGCTCGAACTCCATCATCTAATGCTCTTTGAGAGATGCCGGCAAAGCTTGGGGTTCCTGTTTAATTCCTTCTGTCTGCTAGAATGTGCCTCTTACCGCACGACTCAGTGCAGACGCTGGAGAACACGGAGCCCTGGGTTGATACGGGAAACACCTGTCCATGCGCACAGCACATCCACCTGTTAGCTACATCATCTCCTTCTGCACATTTTCTGCTACTTCGTAAATGGCAGTTTATAACTGGTATTGCTGGCCACCTCCCATTTGCTCTGGGCCCAACACCCACATCCTTCTGAGAAATGGCCGATACCCTGGCAATCTCTCCAGTCCCTAACCCCCTCCACACTCACCTACAGAAACAGAAAGATTGGAGGAGAGACTCTCAGGGCCGGTTTCCACCTGTTGGAGCCTCCGGAAGAAACCGGACAGCAGGTTCCCTTCCGGGAACTAGACATAGCCTCTAAGACAGAAGCTCTCTCTACCCCAGTAACTCTAAGTGGTACTCTCCCGGGGACGGGAAAGCCACTGACACATCCACAGACCCGACGGCACCCCAAGCATTGCCCACGGGCTGAAAAAATATGTCATCACATAGATAAACTACATCTGAAGTGTATGTGCTCTGCTAGATTCACTGTGCTGTCTGCTACTCTTTATCTTCTCGATTCACATACGTACTTTCACACACGTTTTGTTGTGTGAAGAGAAAACCCTCAATATTTTTTTTTTCTGATGTAGAAGTAGTTCTTACAAACAAAAAGTGTTAGCAATCTCCGAATCCTTGAAGGCAGGAGATGTGCCTTCTCGGGGTTCTGGAAGTCTCCAGCCCCCATCTGGCAAATAGCAGCCGAGTTCTGTCCTGAGAGTTGTTTATGACCAAGAGTCTCTCAAGAGACTCACGGCTGAAGGCCAAGTGATGCAGGGAAACAGTGATGGCCCGAGGGAAGGGGACACCTTGCCATGTCCCTGCACACCTTCTCAGGGCCGCTGGCCTCCTCCGGGGCCATCGTGTCGCCTTGCCCACCTCATTGCTCTGCTCAGGGTCTCAGTCTCCTGACTGGACGGCGAGGGGGTGTCATTACAGACCTCCTTCCCGTGTTGAGCTTCTCACCAGCCGTGCACGAAGGTGGGTGGGGGGTGAGGGGGTGAGGACAGGCTCTTTTCCACTTCAAGCCCACAGGGAAAGCACCGTCAGGGCAGAGTGTGGGCAAGTGCAGAGCGGTGACCCACTCCTGATATGGGGCGTGGGTACTGAGGGGAGGGATGGAGAGGGCAGAGACTGTGGGTGGTATTGACAAGGAGGGCTTCCTGGAGGGAGTGCCCTGGGTGGCGGAGGACCAGGACAGAGAACACTGGGCCAGACAGGCTCAGGTCACATATGACTCACGCGAAGTTTTTAAGTTTTCACCCCAAAAGCTACAGTATAACAAATTCCGTCTTCTTGTGCCATTATGCAAATCATCTGGGTACCTATTGATTGCATTTGCATGTGAAGAGGGATGCTGTGTTTGTAACTGATGTATTTGCATGTGCATTTTAATTAATCCACTTGCTGGCGGTGGTGATGAGAGAGGTGTGGAAATAGGCCTCTCTCCTGCTAACAGGATTTGGCACCTCCAGACCAAGCGAGGGCCCTCTGAGGCGGCATTATTGCAGGCAGGTGGGAGCTGAGTGGCCGCAGCCCTGACCTGCCCGGCAGGACTGGCCCCTGGCCGCCCCCTAAGCCGTGCCCTGTCTGGCCCAACCGGAGGACGGAGGACGGGGGAGGGCTGCAGAGATCAGGCGAGCTTTCGAGAGATACCCTCTGCAGCCTGTCCGTCCGGAAGAAAGGCTCGAGGCTGTTTCACTACCCCTTTTGCTCTTCGCAGCTAGAATTGATAGTGCATCTAATTTGCATCTAACATTTAAATTTACTCATTAAACTCCAGAAGCCACAGCACCTCTCACAGCCCCGTCTCTGCTAATGACTTGAGCCCCTTCAGAGGAACATGTCCCTTTCACAGAACATGGCTTCCGAAAACGCAGTTTTACCCAAATACAAGGTTTTTTGCATGCAGAGGAATCAGGTGACTGCTCTGCTGGCTGTCCCCAGGGAGCGCTGGGTGAGCTCTGGGACCTGGGGCGGAAGGTGGGCGGTGGGGGGGTCCCAGAGTCCTGGCTGATCTCAGGTTCAGAATTCAGAGTGTGTCTTTTGTCACTGATGGCTTTCTGTTCGTTTGCATTTGTGTTTTTTCATTGACTCAAGATCTGAGTGTGGAAAGAAATCTGTGAGACGGACTGCCAGCTTGGTGCCAGGGAGGAGGCCTCACTTCTTAAGGCCTCAGTTGCATGAGTCCCCTTTCAGCCACGAGGACCACCTGAGATTCCCTACGGGTGCACTTTTCCAGAACTTGGGACCAGAGGGGAGCTGGATCTGGCACTCCAAGCAAACAGACGCCAAGCGATTGCTAATATACGTTTGATACATCTGGTGTGACAATGCATGCATTTGAAAAGAGACTCAAATCAGCACTTTTGAAATGAGACAGAGTCTTAGCATACAAAGTATATGACTGAGAGAAGATTCAGAGAAGGATAGATAGACTGTAGATAGATAATAGACAGATAATAGATGATTGATAGGTAATAGATGATAGATAGATGATAGTCAATAGAGAAGAGATAGGTAGTTAATAGATTAATAATAGATAGATGACAAATGGATAGATGATTTGAAAAGAAAAAGAATCTCACTATTCATTCAGAAGAATAGAGAGGGACTTTGACATTGAGAGAATAAAACATCACAAGATCTGTTACGTTATTTAGCATTTACTTGAGTTCTGGCTGGAGAATCTAGGGCTCTGGCTTTTGCCCCCCATCTCTCCTCAATCTACACGGAATCCCTTGGGCATCTCTTCTGTCCTTCCAGCTTTAGCCCCCCTCTCAGTGCCATGCCCCCCAAATTTACGTCTTCAGCCTAGCCCGCTCTCCTGAGCTCCGGGCTCATAGCGAGCCGCCTTCCAACACCTCCACTGAGTGTCTACCAGACCTTCAAGGGTAACGTGCCCAAAACAGGACTCCCGCAGACCTTCTCCGGGCCCGCAGTCTTCCACATCTTAGTCTTGCAATTACTCAGGCCCAAACGTCCCTCATTCTCCCACTCCCCAACCTGTCAGGAAATCCTTTAAATTCTGGCTGCAAAATGTATCCACCGCTGGCACCTGGGCCAGACCCCCTTCACCTCTCACTTGGATTATTTCAACCGCTTCCAACGGGCGTCACTGTGCCCCCCCTCCCCCGTGTTCCTGTAGAGAATATTCTCAGCAGAGCACTTGGAGCCATCCTCTTAAATGTCATCAGGCTCTGTCACCCTTCTGCTCAAGGCCCTCCCCGTGGCCCCACCCAGTCTGCACCCACCTGCTATTTCCTGTTGTCCCAACCTCCCGCTTTTCCGCCATTTTCTCACTCAGCTCCTGCCCCACAGGCTCCTGGTCGCCCCTCAGATTCAAGAGGCTCAGAGACTTTGCACTGGCTGATCCCGCTGCCAGGAAGGCCATGCCCTGCATGCCCCAGGCCCATACCCTCCACTCCCTCCCCACCGCCCTGGCTTCAATGTCACCCTCTTGTTGCTCCATTTCAATAGCAGCCTTCACTCCTGCCTGCCCCTCCTCCTCCACCACTGCTGGAGTCTGGTTCCCATCGCACTGGACCATAAGCTCCACAGGGCAGAACTTGTGGTCCACGTTTCCAGGCCCTGAGAAGCATCCTTCCGACGCAGGGGGTCCCCCACCTATATGCGGGGTGAATCAACAGGTATTTCCAGGAGCGAGGAATGACCTAAGCGCTTTAGGTACATTTTTATATTTCATAACTATCCCTGTTTTACTGAAGAGAACACTGAGTCTCAGAAATTAAGTGGCTGGCCCCGGGTTTCACAGTTAATAAGTCATAGGGTCGAATTTGCATGTAGACCTGCCTGACTCCACAACATCAAACAGACAAGCCTAATTCCTGAAGAAAAAGCCTTTCTCGGACACTTCACACACCGCGGTGAGGGATGTGACCCAGCGCCCACAGCTCTGCCCCGGGTGCATAATTAAAGGGACAGAGGGGCTCTCCTCTCCTCCGAGGAGGCAGGTCATGGGTGGTCAGGGCCCTGTGGGTCTGTCCCTTCAATAGGTGACCCTGTTGTCAGCTCAGGGTCCAGGGGCGGGTCAAACGTGAGAGAACCCTGCCTTCACCAGGGGAATGACATGTGAGTAATGCCTAAACCCAGCTCTGCCGGGGTGGCTGAGGGATAAAGGAGTAGCAGAGAAGAAGACTCGAAATGCCAGGGCCTCTGCCTCAGGACCCCAAGCCTCTACCCCAGTGTGATTCAAAGAATCAAAGTAAGGTTTATTCCAGACAAGAAAGTCACCACTATCTTGGCAGCTCCTAGAATAAGTCCTTACTATGCTTCTAGCCCATTACACGATCTCATTTCTCTCACTCAGCCTTCACAACACCCCTAAAGGGGAGGTCTTATTGTCTCTCCGGAAGTGGAAGTGAGGAAGGTTAAATAATATGCCCAAGAATAAGATGGTGATAGATGGCAGGGTTGTATTCGAACCCAGATCCATGGTCGTCCCATAATTCCACATTGCGCGTGTGGCCCCAGCGTCCAGGCAGTTCCGGGATAAAGAGGCAAACATGGCAGCAGGCTGGGCATTAAGACACTCCGGATGCTCCGCTCAGCGAAGCAAGAGCGATCCTAGCCCTCCCTCAGGGGCAGGGGATGCAGGTCAGGGTGGGGAGAGGGCATAGCTCCAGGACTTGCACGGCGAGAGGCAAGGTCTTCTTAGACCTTCCTCTGAGGTCTAAGGAAGGGGCCTGCCCTTGAACTTCAGCTAGACTCCCCCAGCCTGCAGCCCAAGCTGTTCTTGGCTTGCGGCACATCAGTTATGGCCACACATTGGTCAGCGCCTCAGGAGGGTCCTCGCTCTGATAGAGTTGAGGGTCTCGTGGGGCAGCTGCATGTGGGGAGGGGTCCTGAAGCATAGGTAGGATGCTCCACAGGCTTGATGGCAATGCAGGGAGACAATTCAGGCACGGGCATAGGTACACGGGCAGGACAGCATGGGCATGCACACAGGAGGTAAGTGGCCCCGTGCAGCTAAACTGAGGCTGCAAGAGAAAAACAAGGGAACAGTGGGGCCACAGAACTCAAGGCCTTATCTCAGTAGGCCTCGGGAGACGCTAGCTGCCCTGGATACGTGGATGTGATGGTCAAACTGTATGTTCTAGAGACCATCCTGGTGGAATCAGCAAGTTGGGGTGCAAGGGAAGGAGCCCAGAGGCTCAGTAAGAGGCTTACATGGCCAGGCCTGAGGCCGGGCAGCAGCAGCAAGACACGGAAAAAGGAATGGCTGTGACAGACACCTGTCCTGCTCCTACGAGGTCCCCAGCTCCCTCCTGCCTCAGAGAATCCATCAGCACAGACATTGTTCTCTGTCTGGAACCTTCCACGCATGCCTCCCCCTGCCTTGTCCCAACCGTCAGGATCTCTGCCTCTAAGTGGTTCCCCAAAGCTCCAAGACCAGTCCAGGCCCCCATTTACACCTTCCTTTTACTTTGTTTGCTACCTATGGGTGAGGCTGTGTAAGTCCCTCTAGCCATGACTTGCACCCAGCCACCCCCAGCCCGGCCAGGCAGGCAGGGGGCTCCCCTGGGCCTCTGGCACCGA
The DNA here is from genome assembly GCA_004023845.1 of Helogale parvula. NCBI lineage: Eukaryota > Metazoa > Chordata > Mammalia > Carnivora > Herpestidae > Helogale > Helogale parvula. Next base: position 9,511 of record PJEM01016094.1, on the reverse strand, counting down.
AATTCGGGGCTCCCCCCTTGCTTTTTTCAGAGGCAAGTGGTATGAGGTTCACTGCACCCCACTGTACCCCACGTGTACCACTCTAAGAAGTACCATGTTCAGGCGGGTGGGGACGGTGGGCCGACTAACAGCTGGGAGCTTGAGGGGGACACCTGCCCTCCCCCCAGATGCCTCGCCCCCCCCCAGGGCAGCCCCCCACTTCCCGAGCGCCCCCCCATCAGCAGCAGGCAGGCTTGCAGAAGTGTTTCTCATGCTCCAAAGTGATTGACTTCTGCAGAGACGTTCAGCAGCTCAGGAAAACGCTCCTGGTGCACGGTGTACTGTGAGTAAAAGAAGAGAAATAACAGGTACCCTTCAAGTGTGGGAGCTGCAGGAGATGCTAATTAAATGTCAGGGCTGGCGTTTAACCCACTTGAGTCTGAGTTTCTATTCCAGAGCCCTGCGCTCCTCCTTCCCAAGCGCTCGGCCTGGTTGAAAAGCTTTCCCACGGGAGCCGGGCGGTGAGGGCCGGGCCGGCTCCTTCTCACCTGGAATTCAAAGCCGGCAGTGCTGAGCAGGGCAGGGACCTGAGAAGCAGAGAAAGCCACCAAGCATGGAGTCCTCTTCCTCATGTCCAGAGCAGAGCCAAGAAGGGGCCGGAGTGGGAGGACCCATTTGTTGGGGTGCAGGTGGGAGGGGACTTACACTCCATGTGAAGAAGGAGATTCGGAGGCGGATGGCCCGGAGACCCGGCAGGGCTGTGGCACAGGTGGGGACCCATCTGGCTGTGGCACGTGCTTTGGGGGAGGCTGGCCTCATGCGGCCAGGAGCCCACACCCCGCTCTTTGTGCAGCCCTTTTGCATTCCTGTCCCTAATCTGTGGACCAAGCCCCCAGAGCTATGCCGTGCGGGGGAGGATTGGGCCCAGCACCCTGGGCCCCCCGACCCAGATCGTCTGAGCCCCATACCCCGAACGGCTGCCCAGGCCTGCAAGCCCCTCCTGCCCCCACCCCTGGGGCGCCTGGGGTGGGGGCCTTAGACACCAGGTTGAGGGCCGGAGAGAGAAACTCAAGCAATGAGCTCTTAAAAAACAAAATCCTTATTTTTACCGTCCATTTTCACGCATGTGAACCATTTTTCTATTTTTTCCTCCTGCCATCCACAGGCGCAGGAGGACGGGAGGAGGAAGGCTGAGGAGGAATGAATGAAAGACGAACAAATCCCCCCACTGGAAGCCGCAGCATAAACCGCTTATTATGAACAGAGGCCCCTTGAGAGGCTTGTTTTTAATATGGTTTGGATTAGGCAGAGAGAAGGAGCCCGGGCTCCCACACAAGCTCGGTGTGATTAAATCAGCCCCGCCCGGCCCCCGGGCTCCCGGGCTCAGGCCATCCACGGGGCTGGAAGCGGGGCCAGCCTCCGCACAGGGGCTGGGAGCCCAGGCCGCCTCTGAGTCCCCAAGAGGCCCAGCTCCCACACGCTTGACCAGGACCCATCCCGCCAGCCTGCAGCGCAGCCACCAACCCCCTGTCCTCCTGCTCCCAGGGGTCCTCTCTAAACGGATTTTCTTTGTTCTCCGAAGACAAGAAAGAACACTTCACCAGGAACCCGGTCCCAGCTCTGCGATTCCACAGCAGGGTGAAATGACACTTGCTCTGTCTGAAAGGGTTGGTCTGTGAGGCCCCTAAGGGCTGATCCAACTGTGACATTTCATCAGACAGAAAGCAGGCTTCTTTCAAATGCTGCCATGGGCTCTGCGATGTAATGTACCCGCCCCCGCTCCCCATCTCCCTGCCAGGAACCCGCAGAGTGCCCAGCCCTGAACGGCATCTAACCAATGAGCATTCAATTAATAAATAAAGAAACTTCCTTTTTAAATCTGTGACCCGGGTGGACTTGAAAGCTCTGTGTGTTTAGCTGTGCTCTACTCTTTTATTTCCACACATTCTCCTTGGTCATCAGGGAATATAGCAGACCCTGGTGACTGAACTATCTAAGTCCTGGAGAAGGGACTTAGGGTTAAATACGTACCTTGTATTTGCATATATTCAGGGATGGTGCTTAAAATACTCACTACCTGCATGGGCGCCAAAGCAGGCAGGTGTCCTCTCTAGCATTCAATACCTTCTCCCCAGTGAGGTCTGGGTACCTACACAACAAGCATGCATGTATGCAGTAGGTGTTTAATATGTGCACCACAATGGAGGATCATCTCAGGAGAAGTCACGGGCTGGCAGGGCCCTAGAAAATGGGTTCCAATGTTGTCATTGTCCGCGGAGGTTCCTGCGCCTCTCCCTGCGCTAGACTAATGTCTAGCAAATGTATCTTCTCTAAAGCCCGCACCCTAATGGGAGGGGCTGCCGCCCACCACCTTGGATGGCGGGCTTGGCCATGTGACTTGCTGCGGTCTATGGAGCCTGAATGGATGTGGCATCCGGGTCCAAAGCTTCGAGAAGGACTGTGCATTTTCAGCAGCCTTCTTGAGCTTCTGTTGTCGACCATGAGAACAAAATGCCTGCAGTTTGGAGACTCTTTGAGCCTTGTCCTGGAAGGAAGAAATACTACATGGAACAAACTGGAATGTGACCTTCAGCCCAGAGCCAAGCCCAGCGGGGCCAGCAGAGCCACAGCCGACCTGCGGACCCGTAAGGGTGAACAAAATGTTAACTGTTGTAAGCCGTGAGGTTGAAAGGTTGTTATACGAGCAAACGCTGGCTCATGTAGTCACTTCCCGGATTCTGGGAGGCTCCCATCCCAAGGTGATCTGAATGCATTGTTCAGGGCATCGTAAAGTGGGGTAATGATGGGCTCTGAAAACAGACAGACCTGAGTGCAAGTTCCGGCTCTTCGCTTAGCTGTGTGATGTTAAGCAAGTGACTTTCACTCTCTGAACCCCAATTTTCTCCTCTTGTAGAATGAGGTTGGCAGAAACCCCCTTAGGGATTGTTATTAGCATTACATGTGAAAAGTGTGTGCATATGTGTGTGGAGGCACACCCCTCGTGTCAATGTGCCTCAGTGTCTTCAGCTGTAGCAAGTAGATATTGAGCCAGGTACAAACTCATCTATCCATCCATCCATCCATCCATCCATCTATCTATCCATTCATCCATTCGTCTATCTGTCCATCCATCCATCCATCCATCCATCTATCTGTCCATCCATTCATCCATCCATCCTTCTGTCTATCTATCCATTCATCCGTCCATCTATCCATCCATCCATCCATCCTTCCATCCATCTATCTATCCATTCATCCATTCATCTATCTGTCCATCCATCCATCCATCCATCCATTCATCCATCCATCTATCTGTCCATCCACCCATCCATCCATCCTTCTATCTATCCATTCATCTGTCCATCTATCCATCCATCCATCCATCCATCTATCCATCCATCCATCCATCCTTCCGTCTATCTATCCATTCATCCGTCCATCTATCCGTCCATTCATCCATCCATCTATCCGTCCATCCATCTATCCATCCATCCATCCAAAAGCTATGCTTCGAGCAGTCTTTCCATGCAAGCACTGTGCTGGGCCCTGGGGACACAAACTAATGAAGCCAGATGTGGTCTCTGGCCTCACAGAACCCAGCTCGACCTCTGACCCCTAAGCTAAACTCACTACTAAAGCTAAATGCTTATACCTCATGAAGGACACAGACATCGGTGACTCCTTAGGTGTCTAAATGTGCATACAGGGGACCATGAGAGCACACAACCAGGACCTGACCTGGTCTGGAGGTCGACGAGACTCCCTTGAAGAGGGAGATCAGAGGTGAACACTGAAGGGTGACAGAAATCAACTAGGTGAAGGACAGGCGAGGGAAGAGAGTTCAGGCAGAGGAAACAGCACATTCAAAGCCCAGCTCAGCTGGAAAAGAGTAAGTGAAGAGGGAGGGAAGGCAGGAGGCACGCATGCAGGCCTTTAAGCCAAGCTGAAGACTTTGGACTCATATCCTCAGAAAACATCGGGAGCCCTGATTCTAAGCCGAAGCCAGGGAAGGCCAGGCTCGCTGTTTGAAAAGATCACTCTGAAACACCTAAAACAGAGTGACTCAGAAAGGATCGAAATGAAAGCAAAATGTAGGGCTCTAAACATCTTTCTCTGTGTTTCTTCCCTATGTGACTAAAAAGGTGACAGTAAACAGATGAAAACAAGGAAGAGAACAGAAAGATGAAAGCAGGCAAGAGATATAAACAGAATTTTGGGATTGGGGTGGAGGGGCGTTGGAAGGAGCACAGAGAAACAGCTGGGGAAAAGAGCTGGGTCTAACTTCCAGCACGGAGGCCCGCGGGGTGGGGAAGGCGGAGGCAAAGCCGCTTCTCTGCTCAGGATCCCAGCCAGGCAGAGGGAGGGGAGGCACCAATGAGTCCAAGGCAGGATGTGGCTGTGACTGAACACGATAGCATCGGCCCAAGGCTGTATAAGCAGCAGGCAGGCCCCAGCCCCGCCGCCTCCAGGCCAAAAGGAGGTTTAGGAGAGGGACACCCAGAGAGACCCTGAGGGCCCATGGGGTCTGCATGTTAAGTGATGAGACCCCCGCTCCTTCCCTGGCCCTCCTTCTTCACCGAGCTCCCAGAAGTAGGCATCTAGGCACATTTCCCCAGCCCCACCCCACCACCCGGGGCAGGAGATGGACACATTCCTCTCTGCAGAAACTAACTGGCCAAGAGAACAGATAATGCCAAGGCAGAGGGGCGGGGAGTCCTCCTGAAAGCAACCTGCTCCCTGCCCAGGGGCCTCCCGCTAGAACCACCCCCCCCAACCCCCCGTGGAGTGTGTGCCCCGTGCAGGAACCTGCAGTCCCCATCATAATGCCTCACTCTTAACGACGAGCCAAAGACCAACAGAGTTAAGAAAGCCTCTAATATAAAACACAAACACCGGGACACCTGGGGGGCTCAGTTGGTTAAACGTCTGACTTTGGCTCAGGTCATGATCTCACGGCTCGTGGGTTCAAGCCCCGCATCAGGCTCTATGTTCCCAGCTCAGAGCCTGGAACCTGCTTTAGATTCTGTGTCTCCTTCTCTCTCTGCCCCTCCCCTGCTCATGCTCTATTTCTCTCTGTATCAATAGTAAATAAACAATAAAAAAAATTTAAAAAACCAAACACCAAGCAAATAGAAAAACAGCTTAAAAGAAAGTGAATCAAGGTAGGGAACAGAGAAAACCCCTCCAATATTGTATTGATATCCTCAGATAGATAAAAGGAAGCTGTGGCATCCATGGAAATTAGAAGAGGATGCAGGAAAAAAAACTTTATTTAAGTGGTGTGGGATGGGGGACGCACCTGGGCGGCTCGGTCAGTTAAGTGTCCAATGCTTGATCTTGGCTCAGGTCGTGATCTTACGGTTCATGAGTTCGAGCTCTGTGTTGGGCTCTGTGCTGTCAGCACAGAGCCTTCTTGGGTTTCATTCTTTTTCTGCCCCTCCCCTGCTCACATGCTCTCTCTCTCAAAATAAAAAAACTTAAATAAAAAGTGTTGTGGGGAGGAGATTCAGGAAACAAGAATATGTAATTGCATGAGTTTAAAAATTGATAGAAGGATTAAAAGAAAGGCAAAAACTTTTTTTTTAGATAGAATAATGAGATAAAGAGATTGAGAAGAGAAAAGAGAGAGAAGTTAGAGGATTTGTCCTGGAGATCAAGTATCTGATAACATGAGTTTTGGAAAGAGAGAAGAAAGAACAAAAGGAAGGAAATGGTTCAAAACTATAATATTGTGCGAGTTAATCTCTTAGACCTGAAGGCAGCATTTCCACATAGGAAGGTCCAATCATCAAAAGCCCGGCACAACTTGTGATGAGCACTGGGTGATGTATAGAAGTGTTGGATTACAATACCGTATACCTGAAACGGATATAACTCTGTCTGGTGACTATACTAGAATTTAAATAAAAAATAAAAATAAAATAATAGAAATAAAGAACCCAGCACAAGGCCCAAAAATGGATATCCAAGCATATTATCATTAAACCACAGACTCCTAGGAGTGAGGAGGAGGCGTGAGGCACCCGGAGAGGCGATGTGTCGGCAGGGCGGGAGACGGGCAAGCTGGGATCGCATCCAAAGGATCCAGAATCAGAGCAACTTCTCAACAACACTGGAAGCTAGAATATAAGGGCCCTTCAAATTCTAGGGGAATCAAAGGCAGGCCTCCTATCCAGCCAGTCAATCAACTATGGAGCCAGAATAAGAACAGTTTCAGAGATGAAAATCTTCTCAGAACACCACTGGAAAGTGGCTCTGCCAAAATGAGAATAACCAAAGACGAAGCCCGAAGACAGGTGATCCGACAGAGAAGAGAATGAAGGGGACCCCTGGACGGTGGTGGACAGAGCCCCCAAAATGACAGTCTGGGCAGCAGGCTAAGAGAGTGACCATTCTTGATTTGAACAAAAGGCCAGGAGCCTCCAGGGAGACACTACTGGAGTTTTGAACACAGTGAGACAAGAATTATACTCCTGTCAGAGAGTTTGGAGTAAACTAATGGTAAATACAGAGAAAACCACTCAAAAGAAAGAAAGTCAATAGTAACTACGGCGGGGGGGGACCCCCACAAGGTTGTACAAGAAAGGAAATGGAGCTATGATCCAATACCGGACTCAACTTTAGCTAGGATTCCTACAATCACAATAACATACACATTTACAGATTTAATTAGTCTCCAAAGTTGTCACATAACTGGATTAGGGGAACTAAGTTCTCCTCATTCTTAAGAGCGAAAAACAGAGTGAAAGAAACACATCCACATTTTCTATTGTGGGAAGTCAAGAGATGGTAGCTCAAACTTTAAGAACTTAAAAAAAAAAAAGTAGCATAAGTGTGCTATTTAGAAATAGAGAGAAAATGCCAGAAAACTAAAAGGATTCAAACTGATTGCCTTGTCTGAGCATGGAAGCTGTGGATGGAAAGGACTGGAGAGTTTTGTAAATACATATTTTGAAATATAAGCCCCATAGAATGTTTGCCACTTATGTCTTTGTATTTCTACGTATTCCCGTGTGTCCCTTATAAGAAAAATAATAAAGGAAAGGGAAAAAGCCATACAATGAGTAGCCCCATGGAGCATCTCCTAAATAGCTACCTACATATGGAGGAAACAACAGAATGTTCAGGTATTTGTAGCTCGGGATCACTTCTGCAGTGATGTTCGTACACCTGGATACAAAAATCATGGTATCTCAGCTTTTAGAAGGAGATAATGATGGTGTGCTCCAGAAAAACTGGAATAAATGACTCAGAACAGTATCTCTAATGATGGAGAAGAAACCCGTAATCTTGAAAATGCATGCAAAGGGTTTGAACAAAATTATTTCATAAAATAATGTAGGTGGAAGAAACTGCATTTCTTTCTTCCCCACGTGAGAGAAGGAGAGGGGCTGAGGGAGAGAGGATCTCAAGTAGGCTCCACACTCCGCACAGAGCCTGATACAGGGCTTGATCCCACAACCCTGGGATCATAACCTGGGCCAAAATCAAGAGTCGGACGCTCGACTGGCGGAACCTCCTGGGCACTTTGGAAACTGCATTCCTAAATTAAGATTTAATATAATATATGAGTCTAGGGGCACCTGGGTGGCTCAGTTGGTTGGGCAGCGGACTTCAGCTCAGGTCACAATCTCACAGTTTGGGGGTTCGAGCCCCGCATCAGGCTCTGTGCTGACAGCTCAGAGCCTGGAGCCTGCTTCCGATTCTGTGTCTCCCTCTCTCTCTGACCCTCCCCTGCTCACACTCTGTCTCTCTCAAAACTAAATAAATGTTAAAAATTTCTTTTAAATAGGGGTGCCTGGGTGGCTTAGTCAGTTAAGCGTCTGACTTTGGTTCAGGTCATGATCTCACGGTTCATGGATTTGAGCCCCACATCGGGCTTTGTGCTGACAGCTCAGAGCCTGGAGCCTGCTTCAGATTCTGTGTCTCCCTCTCTCTCTGACCCTCTCCTGCTTATGCTGTCTCTCTCTCTCAAAAATAAATAAAACATTAAAAAAATTTTTTTAAATTTAATATATGAGTAAACACGCATATCCAAGTGAACTGATAAATTAAGTTTAAGCTTGAAAAATCCTAAATGAAAATGTACAATAAATATGAAGAAAAGCACAGGCGGAACCTTACCAGACAAATTTGAAGTGGAAAGCAGGGAGAAAAGTGCTAAAATAAAACAAGGTCTCTTAAGAAAGAGTACAATTCACCACGGAGGTCTAACAGCCCTGACTACCTGCGCACCAATAATATAATGTCTAAATTCATAACATAAAAACTAAAAATATGAAGGAGCAATGGAAACACGTCTGTTCAATAACACCCCTATTAACAGGCAGGGGTGCGGGGGCAGCAAGCCCTCGAACACAGCGCTGATCCAGTGGACACTGCATGAAGACCTGCAAAACGTATCGGGTTACCAGGGCACGGAACAATCTTTGGCCCAGGAACTCTATTTCTATCAATTTACCCTACAGATAGAATTGCACATTGTGAGAGACACCTTTAAAAATCTCTATGGCAGGGGTGCCTGGGTGGCTCAGTTGGATAAGCGTCCAACTTCGGCTCAGGTCATGATCTCACGGTTCGTGGGTTCCAGCCCCATGTCGGGCTCTGTGCTGACAGCTCAGAGCCTGGAGCCTGCTTCAGATTCTGCTTCTCCCTCTCTCTCTGACCCTCCCTGCTCATGCTGTCTCTCTCTCTCTCTCAAAAATAAATAAAACATTAAAAAAAAGAAACAAAGAAAAAAAGAAAAATCTCGATGGCAGCCTTGTTCATAATGACAGAATACTGACAATAATCTGAACCCTGTCCGCTCAAATGGAGGCCAGTGGACCAGAAGGATCAGTGTTACCTGAGAGCGTGTCAAACATGCAGGATCTCGGGGCGCCCGGGGGCTCAGTCAGTTAAGCATTGACTTTGGCTCAGATCATGATCTCACAGTTTGTGAGTTCAAGCCCCACGTCAGGCTCTGTGCTGACAACTCAGAGCCTGGAGCCTGCTTTGGATTCTGTGTCTCCCTCTCTCTCTCTCTCTCTCTCTCTCTCTGACCCTCCCATCTTGTCCTCTCTCTCCCTCAAAAATAAATAAATATTTTTTTAATGTGCAATCTCAGGTCCCAGCCCAGAACTACTGAGTCAGAATCTGTGTTTTGATAGGATCCCTGGACGATTCATATGTACTTCAAAGTTTGAGAAACACTAGCCTGAACATCCATCAAGGCCTACTGAGTTGGAATAAACTATACAACATGTTCATAAAATAAAATTTTATATACAATTGTTAGAAAATAAGGGACCTCTCTTATGATGTGCTGACAGAGATCAGTCTACAAGATATACTATAGGGGCGCCTGGGTGGCTCAGTTGGTTAAGTCTCCGACTTCGGCTCAGGTCAGATCTCACGTTCGTGGGTTCAAGCCCCGCATCAGGCTCTGTGCTGACAGCTAGCTCAGAGCCTGGAGCCTGCTTCTGGTTCTGTGTCTCCTCTCTCTACCCCTCCCCCTCTCATGCTCTGTCTCTCTCTGTATCAAAAATAAATA
>PJEM01016093.1:0-27208 GCA_004023845.1 Helogale parvula | reverse complement strand
CACTAAATTCAATATTATAACCAGAACTCAATTAACATTTGCAGATTGTTGAAAAGACCAACTAGAGGAATATTTCTCCATGGGCAAATTCATATCAAAGCACACTATTATTTTACATTAGTGTGTATTTGCGCATGTGTGTGCAAAACCTAAAAAAATGTCTTCCAACTTTTGATTCTTATAATAAATTTTTTAAAATAGTTTATTGTCAAATTGGTTTCCATACAACACCCAGTGCTCTTCCCAAGTGCCCTCCTCCATCACCACCACTTCTTCCCTCCCCTTCAACCCTGGGTTCATTTTCAGCATTCAATAGTCTCTGAGGTTTTGTGTCCCTCTCTCTCCCCAGCTCTCTTTCCCTCTTCGCCTCCCCATGATTCTTATAATAAATTTTTATATTCAGATAAACATATTTGATGATGCTTATTGAAGCAACAATATTTATAACATTATGGCTTAACTTCTTCATCTTTCAAGGATCTCATTGTTAAAAATTATTTTCAATTTCAGTAACAAACATTTTACACATTGCCATTACAATTTCTTCTTTTCTACAACAGTTTCTGCAATGCAATTTTATCATATACTTGTCCCCAATGCTTAGCACTGCCAAGACTTACACTATACATCACACAGCCTCAAAATTGGTTTTACTGTGTAGATTCTAAGTTTCCACTGTCACCTGGACATTAAATTCGGCTTTGAGATCTTTCTCATCAACCTCTCTCCACTGTTAACATCATTAATAGACTTTTTCAGTTTCACAAATCTCTTTAGTACTTAGAAAACAAGCTCAAATCCTACTTTTGGGACAAACCATCATACATGAATAGCTTTCCTTTTCTCTTGTTAATGAATATGTGCAAAATATCAAATGCTTCTTAAAATCTACTCTATCCCTGCCCCTGACTGGTTCTGCCTAACTTATTGACACATGTATGGATCTTGGAATTATAAGAGAAAAGTAAAATAATTTTTCTGATTTTGGCACAAGGGAAATAAAGAAGGGAGGAATCTTGTTTGTAACTAAGAAACAGCAACTGCAGCCATTATTAACATGGGTCAATGGGGTTCTCAGACTCCATTAAATTAAAATAGCTGGATGAGGGGAGAAGCTTGAGGAGGAAGACTAATAGAGAGAGATGGGCCACATAAAAAATTAAAGGAAAGGAGTATAGATGTTACCCTTCTAATCAACATTCATTAAATCATAGGAGAGGAGATCTGAATATTAAGAGATGATTTTTATGCACACTAGCACTTGAGAACCAGTGATCTGAAAGAATATATAATTAGCAAGCCCTTTAGACTATCTCCTTCAAATAGTAATTATCTCAGTCATGCTTTTGTCATATACTGGAAAGCAACCAATTTATTGTCAAATTGTGAGATGAGTGCTTTATATGCATATTTCATGTAAATGATTCAAGATAAATTTTAATGATTCAGATCCTGGATGCTAATATTAACATTCTGTTGTTGAAAACTTTGAAATCCCAAAGACATTTTTTTCTAGCATAGATGAACGGTATTTCCATATTATATTAAATTTAAGGATGATATATTCTGACACTCACTTTAAAGGCTTGCATGGCATGAGGTGTCTTGTTAGACATATGAAAATATCCGGTTTAATTGAGTTGTAGAGAATTATAGGTAGAAACAACAAATAGGCAATAGCATAAATAATTTTATAAAGGCATTATTCAAAGTATGACATAATTGTTTTTAATGATAAAGTTTCCTTCAGGTATAAGACATTAAAATGTGTTCCCTGGGAAATATTATTTAAATTCAAGAAAAAGAACAGACTTTTTGTGTTTTTTTCATTCATTCTCTTTGAGCTTTTCTTATTTGAAAAGATAAGAACTACATTTCTTTCTAACAAAGTGATTGTTTATATGAATCGCTGGCTTTGATTAATGATTTATGTAAAATCTTTAACTTACAGGATCTGTACTTCCGATAACTATTACATTCTTCTTCAAATACATTTTAGAAAGATTTTATTTTTTTTAAATCCCAGTGTGATTTTCCAAAATGACCAAATTCTAATTAGAATAAAATAAATTCATAACCTACATAAAGCAAAACATGTTAGTATCATGACAAATAAGAATAAGAACCTTAGGAGTTAATCTTCAATTATGAAATATTAACCAGGAGAAAGGCCCACTTCTTTCTGAAGAGTTAAATGTATCTTAGCTATCTGTGGACTATTGGCAATTTTTCTATGTTTAAGGGATAACAATTTAGACCATAGCACCACTGAAGGCATATTTCACAGCTAAGTGACGGCCCTGGACAATTAAATACCTGCAGCACAGTCTGTAGCAAGCACCTTCAAAACTAAATGCCTGCTTCTAAGAGCAAACATATGGTGAAAATTTTAAGAAGCAAGAGAGTTGCTCTGGAAGAAACTTATTTGATTTTGTAACAGGTTTTCACTTTTTTTAAATGTTTATTCTTAACAGAGAGAGAGAGAGAGAGAGAGAGAGAGAGAGAGCGAGCGAGCGAGCGAGCAGGGGAGAATCAGAGAGAGAGGGAGACACAGAATCCAAAGCAGGCTCCAGACTCTTAGCACAGAGCCTGATGTGGGGCTTGAACTCACCAAGTGTGAGATCATAAGCCGAAGTTGGACGCTTAACCTCCTGAGCCACCCAGGGGCCCCAGGTTTTCACTTTTTAAATAGAATAAAGAATGATCGGTTTTTTCCCACTATGCTTAGTGTTGAGAGAGAGAGAGAGAGAGAGAGAGAGAGAGAGTAAAAAAAATTTGATTTATATGCTAGCTGAGAGTTGTCTAAATTGATTAACACATGTTCTAGAAAGTTTGTATTTTGAAGAAAAGATTCCTGGCCATAAGAGTTAAATTAAATAAGCATGTCTTTAATGTAGGGAAGAAATGATCGATATGCAACATTTTATTTCTTGGCATAGTATCTTGAAAAATAATGATTAAAGCCTCCTCATGCAAGAATTTAATACACAGTAAAACTTAGTTTGTGAGCAAAATCCATTCTGGAAACATGCTTGTAATCCAAAGCACTTGTATATCAAAGAGAATTTCGAGAATCACTGGGTCAGTTGTGATCATGTGATGTTCAGTGTCACATACTACTCACTCACATTGCAAGACATTGCTTGCTTATCAAGTTAAAATTTATTAGAGATGTTTGCTCATAGAGCACTAACAGAACAACTTACAATCGAAGTTTTTACTGTAATTTAAAGCTTTTATATCACTGTGGGAAAAAGTAATATATTATGGTAAGTCTTTGAATAAATCTGAGATCACATAAAGCTTGTAACTAAAGGAGATATGCTAACAGTTAACTGCTTATGTTTGAGTAATTGCTAATATTATTTTTCAATTCAATTTTTTATTAAAAAACTAAACTAACTCAATGTTTGAATAATGGCCATATGATGGATTTGGACCTATTTATTCCATTATACGATTTTTCTTATGCAGACTGTTGGTTTGGATTTCCAGTAATGCAGGCAGCATATATTCAAAATATTGCTGTGGTGCCTTGATTTCCAAACTTTTTATTCTATTTTTCTTGTTATCTTATATATTTTTATTATTTATATTTGTATTGCTATGCATTTATTTCTTCAATTCACATTTATTATTTTTATTTTTTAAGTTTATTTATTTATTTTTGAGAGAGAGCAAGAGAGCAAGGGGGAGCTCAGAGAGAAAGAAAGAGAGTGAGAGAGAATCCTAAGCAGTTTCTGCACTGTCAGAGCTAAGCCTGACATGGGGCTCAATCTCACAAACCCGTACTGTGAGATCTGACCTGTCCTGAGATCAAGAGTTGGACGTTTAGCCAACTGAGCCACCCAGGTGCCTCTCCAATTCACATTTAATGTAATAATTGCTTTTGTGATTAATTCTTCAAATTATGTTAATTTTTCTTTGCTGTGACTATTTATCTTCTCTCAGGCCTCTTGAATAGCTGAATAACAAATGAGCTCTAGTATAGAATAATAAAAATATAACATTTTGATACATTATTACCCATTGCAATTGAGACACAAGAAGTTAAAGTAATTACTAATAAGAGACAGATTTTATCGATTTGCTGCTTCACCCCACATATACCAAATTTACTCATGTGATTTTATCTTTAGACCATAATCCTTTTTCCCTATGTTTTCATATTCTATATTATCACTACTATAAAAAATTATAACTATTGTTATCAAATTTTAGCTTCCACTTAACTCAGGAAGAGTGCTATTATTCTATTCATTTATTGAAGACATTCAGAGTAAACAGTTTATACATTATTTTCTGATAGTAAAAAACACAAATATTGTTTTTGTTGTTTATCATTTTAAGGCATTTGAATATAGTGCTTTATGTTGTATAGCTTTAAATAAGTTCTAAAGTAGAAAAGTATTTTTTTAGCTTTAATGAATTTCCCATGACTTCAGAAGTAATTCTTTTAAACATATTACAAGAGATTTGCTTCTTATTTAAGTTATCGTCAGTAGTAGACCATTTAATAAAGCTAGTTATGCAGGTACTGACAGTTATAATTGTATATTGGCCACAGACATTTTTAATTTGACTAACATAATAAATCTTAATCATAGCAATGCCAGTCACCATCTATTAGAGATATTAATAAACCGTCAACCCTGCAAACATGGCATTCGTGTTATTATTCATTAAATGTGGATTTTTTTTTCATTTGATTATTAAGTATCTAGGTTGGCAAACCAACTTTTGCCTGTGATATCAAAATTTGCTATTATGTGGGCATATGTATATTTTGATGTATTTAAACTCAAAAATAAACATAAAATTTATTAGCATTTATCTTGATATTATTAAGAAAGCACGATCTAGCAGAACTTAAGGATTTTTTTAACCTTGTCAAAGATTTAATTTAGAGGGAAATAGGGGATATAGTTTACTACACATTAAGATAGTATTTAGCGTATAATCATTTGATTGAAAAATTAAACATGATTGTATATTCTCAATCCAGATAAAATCAGTTGCAACATTACATAAATATTTAATCTCATGTTCATGACTTTATCTGGTGAATGCAATATTAGACCATATTGTATCATTTGCTCTGCCCCTTATCTTTCAGAAACCCTGCGATATATACTCTGAAATAAATATAAATAAATACATATACACATATATGTGTGTACAAATTTACATATATATGGATTTATACACCATTATACATATTTACATATATACACATATACGCACATACACACGTGCATGCGCACGCGCGCGCACACACGCACACACACATATAGCCTCATTCCAAGACATTAGTGTTTCATAACACAGACATACCACAGACAGTGATGAAACTAAACAGTCATAACCAAGAAGAAAGAAATTTCCCAACTAGGTTGGAAAGAAACAACAAATACAAATAAATAAGAACATCATTTTCTGTATCAATATTGATATGCTAAATAAAATGATTTCAGAGGACTAAAGTATGTCCACTTTACTAACTTAAAGCATATTTTTTATTGTTTAACATATTGCCTTGAATCTTTATTTTATAATGTAGCAAACAAAATCCCAGAATAATATTAGCTTGATAAAGTGACAGCAAATGATGCTGAATATATTTAAGTACTGCTTATTAAGTGTATCATATTGTTAATTGATTATACTGTCTTACCTTATATTGAACTAAAATTCATACAAAACTATATAACTCTAACAATGTGGCTTTACAATATGATTTCAACTTACAACACTTTTCCAACTTACAATATGATCAACTTTTGATGCCCAGAAACATTGAAAACACAACTTTCCTATATTTTATAGGGTTGGGAACTATGTATTCAGCTTCAATTTTCATGTGGATCTTTATTTTGAGACAAAATAAAAATGAAATGATACATCCAAATATAGAGTTCTGTGGTTACATTGACAACTCATTAAAAAATAAAAAAATATGTAAAATTAGCATATTAAAATGGATAAAAAATGGAAAATTTACAAGTATGAGTGATTTCAAGTTCTGGTTTTAACTTTATGTATTCTATTACATAAGTTTATTTTTTTATTTTTTAATATAATTTATTGTCAGATTGGCTAACATACAGTGTGTACAGTGTGCTCTTGGTTTTGAGGCTAGATTCCCATGGTTTATTGTTTATATACAACATCCAGTGCTCATCCCAACAAGTGCCCACCTCAAAGCCCATCACCCATTTCCCCCTATCCCAAATGCCCCCATCAACTCTCAGTTTGTCCTCTGTATTTAAGATTCTCTTATGTTTTGCTTCCCTCGTTCTCTGTTTGTAACATTTTGCTCTCTTTTCTATCCCCCATGGTCTTCTGTTAAGTTTCTCAAGTTCCACATATGAGTGAAAACATATAATACCTGTCTTTCTCTGACTGACTTATTAAACATGGCATAATACCCTCCAATTCCATCTATGTTGCTGCAATTGGCAGGATTTCATTCTTTTTCATTGTTGAATAGTATTTCGTTGTACATTTAAACCACATCTTCTATATCCCTTCATCAGTTGATGGACACTTAGGCTCTTTACATAATTTGGCTATTGTTGAAAGTACTGCTATAAACATTGGGGTACATAGGCCCCTATGAATCATCACTCCTGTATCCTTTGGATAAATTCCTTGTAGTGCTATTGTTGGATTCTAGGATAGTTCTATTTTTAATTTTTTGAGGAACATCCACACTTTTCCAGAGGCGTTACACCAAACTGCATTCCTACCAACAGTGCAAGAGGGTTACCATTTCTCCACAACCTTGCCAGTGTCTGTTGTTTCCTGAGTTATTAATTTTAGCCACACTGACCAGTGTGAGGTGATATCTTACTGTGTTTAATATGTATTTCCATGAAGATGTGTAATGTTGAGGTTCTTCTCATGTATCTGTTGGCCTTCTGAATGTCTTTGGAAAATTGTCTATCTCCACAAAAACAGACACATAGACCAATGGAATAGAAGAAAGAGTTCAGAACTGGACCCACAAGTGTGTGGCCAATTAATCTTTGACAAAGCAGGAAAGAGAATCCAATTGAAAAAAAAAGACTGCCTCTTTAGCAGGTGGTGCTGCAACATGCAGAAGAATGAAACTAAACCACTTTCTTATACCATTCACAAAAATAAACTCAAAATGGATAAAAGACCTGAATGTGAGACAAGGAACCATCAAAAGCCTCAAGGAGAAAGAAGGTAATAGCCTCCTTGACCTCGATGGCAGCAATTTTCTACTTGACACATCCCCAAAGGCAAAGGAATCAAGAACAAAAATGAACTATTGGGACCTCATCAAGATAAAAAGTTTCTGCAAAGCAAAGCAAACAATAAAAAAATAATAGGCAACCAATGGAATGGGAAAGGATAGTGACAAATGGCATATCGGATAAAGGGCTAGTATCCAAAATCTATAAGGAACTCACCAAACTCCACACCCCAAAAAATGAATAATCCAGTGAACAAATGGGCAGAAGACATGAATAGACACTTCTCCAAAGAGGACATCCAGATGGCCTATAGGCACATGAAACGATGCTCAGCATCACACATCATCAGGGAAACACAAATCAGAACCACACTGAGATACCACCTCACACCAGTCAGAGTGGCTAAAATGAACAAATCAAGAGATTATGGATGCTGGTGAGGGTGTGGAGAGACGGGCACCCTCCTACACTGTTGGTGGGAATGTAAACTGGTGCAGCCGCTCTGGAAAACAGTGTGGACGTTCCTCAAAAAACTATCCATAGAACTCCCTTATGACCAGAAATAGCACTGCTAGGGAATTACCCAGGAGATACAGAAATGCTGATGCATAGGAGCACATGTACCCCAATGTTCATAGCAGCAATGTCAACAATAGCCAAAACATGGAAAAAGCCTAAATGTCCATCACCTGATGAGTGGATCAAGAAGATGTACACAATGGAGTACTACATGGCAATGAGAAAGAATGATATATGGCCATTTGTAGGAAAGTGGATGGACCTTGAGGGTGTCATGCTATGTGAAATAAGTCAGGCAGAGAAGGACAGAAACCATTTGTTTGCACTCATAGGTCTAACAGGAAAACAGGAGAAACCCAATGGAGGACCAGGGGGAGGGAAGAGGGAAAGAGAGATGGGGAGAGAGAGGGACTCAAAACCTGAGAGACTATTGAATGCTGAAAATGAACTGAGTTGAAGGGGGGAAAAGAGGTGGTGGTGATGGAGGAGGGCACTTATGGGGAAGAACACTGGGTGTTGTATGAAAAACCAATTCGACAATAAACTATTAAAAAAATAAAATAAAATAAAAAAAGAAAATTGTCTATCTATTCATGTTTCCTGCCCATTTCTTCAAAAGATCATTTGTTTTTCGGGTGTTGAATTTGGTAAGTTCATTAAAGATTTTTGATACTAGCGCTTTATCTGATATGTCATTTGCAAATATCTTCTCCCATTCTGTTGGTTGCCTTTTAGTTTTGTTGACTATCTCCTTTGCAGTGTAGAAGCTTTTTATGGTGATTTGCTTTTTTAAAAAATTGTTTTTTATTTATTTTCAGAGACAGAGACAGCGCGAGCAGGGGAGTATCAGAGAGAGAGGGAGACACAGAGTCTGAAGCAGGCTCCAGACTTCCAGCCGTCAGCACAGAGCCTGATGCAGGGCTTAAACCTCATGAACAATGAGATCACGACCTGAGCCGAAGTCAGACACTCAACCAACTGAGCCACCCAGGTACCCCATATCATGATTTGCTTTTTAATTCCCTTGTCTTCAGGGACATGTCAAGAAAGAAATTTCTGCAGCTGAGGTAAAAGAAGTGTTGTCTGCTTTCTCCTCTAGGGTTTTGATGGTCTCCTGTCTCACTTTTAGATCTTTCATTCATTTTGAGTATTACATAAGCTTAATTACTACTTTGGATTTAAAAAAATGAGGTAGTTTATAAAATAGACTTTGGTGGCAATTCTTTCCAAAATATTATAATCCATTAAGTTATATTAACCAATTATTCATGAGAGGTTTTTGTTTCATTTATTTTTTTTTTTGGTGATAATGAAATCAAGGTGGTATATTTTTATCTTTCTGGATTTCAGACACATCTACAAGACTAATTAGAACCTGTTTCATTTTTACCCCAAGAAATTAATTCAACACTACTGATATCTTTTTTTTGTAGATTTTTATCAAGTAGAAAATATATTTCAAATTTTTATAGATATTCACATTTTCAACAAATATATTATAACAAAGAAAATTTTTCCATGTAATCCTTATGAAGATCTCTAACCATATATGATTTGATATAGATATGACTTTCACACATTATATTAAAATATTTAGTGCAATTAAAATCAAACTAAACTGTTGATGCATTTATTTGCTTTTAACTACCTGTAAAGTAGGTAGCATCTACTGATGATGATTTAATAATGTGGTAACTGTCAACAAATTGTAAATATTTATTTTTGCAAAATAATGATTCATAATCCATTTGGTTAATTTTTAAATAAGATAACCTATCTTGGTAATTTTATAAAATATTTCCTTGTTTACTTTCTAAGACATGTAGACTCTTGTTTTCCAGAAAATTTGCCTGTTGTGTAATGCTTTGTGCATTTGGCTCAAAATATCCATGCTTTATTATTAGTTTGTCCATAAATAACACAGGAAATAAATTTTACATGTTTAGAATATTTGTACATATTTCACAGATTCCTGTTTTGTTGTGGTTGTTGTTTCTTTGCTTCCCCAAATCAAAACTTGTCTACCACTGGTAATTTTTTTCACTTAAAAAGTATTTATACTAATAAATAAGATTGAAATTTAACATTCCCCAGTGTATTTCTCCTTTATAGCTTATAAAAATGCAAAAATTCTTGTTGGCCATTATATATATATAAAGTAGAAACTATCATAAATTTCAATTTTCATCTAACTATAAAGGAACTCACCATTTGTGTAATATGCTCTAAAATAATTTAATAAAACTTGAACAATATTTTTGAGTCTTCTAATATAACAATATGAGATCAGAATATATTTCTGTTTATAATAGTTTTGGTTGTATGCATCATTAACTATCATTACTACAAAAGGCTAAGATGCATTTTCTCAGTACTATGGAACTTTCTGAATTGTTCTATTCAGTAGAAAATACTAAAGGTGTTTCTAAATATGTGGCAATAAGTTTAGTAAAATTTATAAAACATAAATACTTGAACATACTTGAAAAATGTAGCTATTTAATTTCAAATTCAGAAATTTTACTTTCTATATTTTTTGTATAAGTTTTCTGGGAATGGTTTCATATAACTGTTATTTAAAATCTCATGACAATGCACAAACTTGACCTATGTTTCATTACTAAGGAGAATGATTCAAATTCTGTTTCTATAATCTTTCTGATAATGAATGCGTTAGGCCCAAGTCCAGAAAATCATCAATTTTTACTTCTTTTGAAGTATGTAGTTAGAAAATCATCAATTTTTACTTCTTTTGAAAAGTATTCAGACCAGGATGAAAGTGTCATGATGACCATTTTTCTTGTTATTTACATGTTCTGTCAGCATTATCTTGGATCTCTGTGTGCTATTTTATTCAAGAGTTTTTAAGTGATACACCACATAGTGAGAATGATTTTGTTAAAACTGTTATTTCATTTTTAGTGAAAACTGCTAAGTTAACTATGTCACACTGTACTGTGAATTAATGAAAATGTGAGAGTACCACTATCCGATCCCTATTCTCAAGAATGCCACATGCGGTTGTGCAGACTGAAACAGTGCTACATCCCAGTGGCCACCATTCACAGCATAGACATCCTTACCATGTTTAAATGCATACTATTATTTTACCTGTTTTTACTCATTCAAGGTTAGAATATTTACACATGAATAAAAATCCATCTAATAGAATCAACATATATAATGCACATTACTTCTATTTAGGAAAAGATAAACACTAAAACTTTCTTCATTAATAATTAAATAATTTAGCCCAGGTTTCTAAACAAGGCATTGTTTTCTCAATGTAATTTGAGGATCATAAAATATTCATTATTTTGTTTATATTCATGCAATAGCTAAATTTATCATTTAAAACCTTTTTAACATTTATTTACTTTTGAGAGACAGGGCACAAGCAAGGGAGGGGCTGATAGAGAGGGAGACATAAAATTCAAAGCAGGCTCCAGGCTCTGAGCTGTCAGCACAGAGCCCAACACAGTGCTCAAACTCACAGATAGTGAGATCATGCCCTGAGCTGAAGTCAGATGCTTAACCCAGTGAGCTACATAGGTGCCCCTAAATTTATCATTTTATATTGCATATTATTTTATCTAGCATTTTTATGGTATCATAGATCATAGCTGGGTTACAAATTTACAATGAAAATGCTTTAATATGAAAAAATGTTCTGTGTAATAACTATTCAACTATCAATAACACATCACAAAATATTACATAAACTTAAATGATTTGGTTATATAATATTCCTTAGTTATATCTTAGCACTCATTTTTTCTAACATGTACAGTTAATTTAATCACCACAAGAAGGAAATTCTAGAAAAACTAAATAGACATTTTTTTCTAAAAAAGACATCTATATGACCAATGTGTACATGACAAGGTACACAATATCACTAATCATCGGGGGAATGCTAATCAAAACCACAATGAGATGTTATCTCACACATGTAATAATGGCTATCTTCAAAAAGTCAATGGATAACAAGTGTTCGTAAAGATGTGGAGAGACGGGAACTCTTGTGAACTGTTGGTAGGGTTGCAAATTCGTTCAACCATTATGGAAAGCAGCATGGAGCTTCCTCAAAAAATTAAAACTAGAACTATCATATGATCCAGCAATTCTACTTTTGAGTATTTATCTAAAAAAATACCCTAATTTATAAAGATGTCTGCACCCCCATATTCATTGCAGCATTATTCATTATAGCCAAGATACAGAAGTAATCCAAATGTTCACCAATGGATAAATGGGAAAAAATGTGAGATATATACATGAATACTTTTTAGCCAGTGAAGAAATAGAAGTCCTGATATTTCCAGCAACATGGATGGACCTTGAGGATATTATGCTATGTGAGATAAGTCAGGCAGAGACAGACAGATATTGTATGATATTTCTTGTATGTGGAATTGAAAAGAAAAGAAAAGAAAGGAAAGAAAAAAGAAAAGAAGAGAAAAACTCGATCCCAAATTCAAAAGAATAGAATGCAATTATAGTTAGTTGGGACTATATAGTGTGGGAATGAGAGAGACGGTTTTCAAGGGTACACATTTGCAATAAGTATATAAATAAGTTATGGAGACCTAATAAATAGTACAGTGATTACAGACAATAAAACTACATTACAAGCATTAAACTTGCTGACAAACTACATCTTAATTGCTCCCACCACTAGAAGAAGTAATAATTATGTGACAGGAGAGTGGTATTAGTTATTATTACAATGGTAGCCATATTGCAATATAAATGTATAAAATCAACATGTACTCCTTAAACTTACACACTGAGGTATGTCAATTATAGCTCAATAAAAAAATAACTGTTAATGACTATTTTGTACAAAATATGTAAAGCATATTAACTCATATTAAATAGGTTTTCTCATTTAACTTAGGTTTTCTCTCCAGATATGAAAAAAAGCTTAAACAAAATACAAAGTTGTTGGAAGAGTAAATAATATTTACCAATTCATCCAATATTATATTTCTAGTAATGATGTCTATCTATTCATCCCTCTGAATAATATATTATTTATAGTTATATTTCATATTTTTATGTACCAGTTGCCAGTGTACTAAGTAGTTTCTTAAAAATACTACTATAATTTTAAATCAAATTTCATTGGATAAGTAAAATTTGTGAACATTTTAAATTTTTTAATGCTTTTTATTTATTTTTAAGAGACAGAGAGAGAGAGCGTGAGCAGGGGAGGGTCAGAGAGAGGGAGACACAGAATATGAAGACAGGCTCCAGGCTCTGAGCGAGTGGTCAGCACAGAGCCCAACACGGGGCTTGAACCCATGAACTGTGAGATCATGACCTGAGCCGAAGCCAGGGGCTTAACGACTGAGTGACCCAGGTCCCCCAATTTGTGAACATTTTAAAAGAACCTATAAAATTTGAGCAAGTAAGCATATAAAATGCAACAGAACGCTATTTCAATGAAACAGACTTGTCTATTTTATATTATGTATCAATTGCTTTACTTTTTAAATTATATTAGCCAAAATTTAAAGTATAAAATTTCAAATCCCATTAGTTTTTTAAAGTTTATTATTTATTTTGAGAGAGCAAGAGAGCAAGTGGGGGAGAGATGGAGAGAGCAGGAGTGAGAGAGAATCCAAAGCAGGCACCACACTGTCAGTGCAGAGCCAGATGCAGGGCTTGAACTCATGAATCATGAGATCATAACCTGACCAAAGTCAGACACTTAACTGACTGAGCCACCCAGGCTCATTAGTTTTGATAATGATTAGGATAATGTATACATCATGACACCTTATTTGTTATTTATCAAAACAAGATACTATTCTAATATTAGCATTTTGTTTGAGGAAATGATGCCTCTTTTTAAAATTTCTCAATATCACCCTGTGGCCTGCATGGCTCATTTTTTTCCTAAGATATATTGCACATTGTTTGTCTATGATTTAGTGGAAGAAACAGATGATTTCTTATAATATATTTGATAAAGCTTAAAAGAACAAGACTCTATTATTTCTTATGTTTGCTAACCCATGCTCAACTCAGAAGTCTCACTTACATATCTATGGTCAGCATTTGTCTAGATAAATGGCTTTGCCAGTCTTGACTGAGCTCTATTAACCAAGACACTCAGAGCCTCTGCTGAAACAACTGCTCTGTCCTGGCTATGATCCCTATGTCTTACTATCTAATTAGCTCAGGCATATTGCCATGACAAGAGAGGAACAAGAGGGTATCACAGTTTACAAGACTCTAGGGCTATTTCTTGTTTGTTTTTCTTAAGCTGGTAAATTATGTGGTGGTCTGTTACACAGCTCTATCTTACTGATATACCCTGGAGTGATTTTACAGAGTCAATAAATATGTTTAGTGTTTATAAAATAATGTATTGAATAGAAAGGATAAAATAGCAATAAGTTTTTTGGAATGGCATTCTACAATCTGTATGAGAAATTATGAGTTTTCTTACTAGATTGGTGCCCATAAATATAAAGATAAAAAATGATTCAATATATAGTCTGCTGTTATAGTCAATAAGACTTGCTGAAGGAGTGGATACAGGGCTATGGGAAAGGCAATATGAAAGTTTAACTTCTAGAGTCCCCTCATGAGTAATTGAATATGTTATGGTGTTGTTAGTAATTTGATTAGAAAACACAGTAGCAAGACAAGCTTTTGGGCATAGGATGGGGATATTTCTTTGATTATTTTGTATCTGTTTATGTGACACTAGAAGCCACTGTAGTGGCTCCAGTAGGATTAGCAGTACAGATATTCACCATGGTTGGAGAGAGAACCCATGAATCTTGAGAATATTTGATATTGTGTGACTTCTTTGGAGTCATGGAGCCCAAATGCCAAGGGAAGGGTTATTTCTAAATTTAGATCTATTACCATATCCTGCTTAAAGACTCTAGTGATAAGAAATTTTATCACATAACAGCCCAGGTTTTTTCAGACAACTGAAATTGTTGGATCTTTACAAAAAAACAAAACAAAACATTCTATTCATTTTATGAAAACAGCCTGCATTATTTTATCATATCATAAAATCCATGTTTTTTTAAAATTTTTGCTTTGACCATTTGAGGTAACAACAAAAAAAAAGATGGCATAAAAATGATCAAGTCTTATATCATTACTTACATGTGCCAGAGATATGCTCCTCCCTCTCCCCTCAAATACATTTGCCAGACTTCCTTGCCTTCATTCCTTCCTTTGAGGTCTGAAAGGAGGAAACATTCACATGCGATTATTGGGTAGGAAACATGCGCTTGTGACAGTGACTCATGCAAGGCTGGTCACAGGGGTTCCTTCAAGGTGGCAATCTGAACTCTAGATGTCTGCCTAACATGTTTTCTTCACTCTTTTGCTCTTCTGGTCCTATGACTACTTTTGATACCAATTTCCTGGAAAATATCTTTCTACTTGGAATATTTATAGTGATAGCTGATCTTTGAGTTTATATTCAAAGTAATTGGAAGAACAATGAAATAAAGACCTTTCCTCATCACTTTGATAGGGGCAAATTATTGTTGGGTATAAACGCAAATGACTGGTTGAGTGGTAAGTCTCAAGAGTGAATATATATTTCCCAGAAGTACATTTTGCATATGTAATAGCAAAAAACATATTTATAGAGGATATTAGTATTATTTAATTGAAAATCGTGAAGCAAAGTTTATAATGGGATTTTTGAGATTTTTCAAACATTTTTTTCATTTCCTGTAGAGCTAAAGTAATAGCACTATTGGACATATTCCAAAATCACATTCATAATAAAAACTATTTTCTAGAACTAAATGTAACCTATGGTTGACTCAGGAATACATTTGTTATCATGGAAATATTCAACCTATCTGTACATGTAAAATAATTAAAACTTTAGGAAGGGATTTTATTTCATGGAATAAGCTTGTCTCATAAGATTCTAAACATATGAAATAGAATTTAGTTAAAAACTTGGGCTAAATGAATTTTTGGCATCGTGTTTGAAGCATGTATGTATAAGTGGCAAACGGTAATTCCTAGTCCACTGCTTTTTACCATCCAGGCAAGGCAGTACCTTGAATTTCAAATTCAAAAATGCAGTTTTCAACTTTCCCCTTCTTCAGTATTCACATGGGTGCAGTGGGACAAATCTAATTTAAAAGTCTAAAATAGTGGTCAGACTTCTGGAATGGCAGAAGATGAATGGCAGTGAGCATCTCCATAAGTGTTTCATCAAAGGAGAAAAGAGAGAAAATTCATCAAAATCAACTTCTTTAGGAATCTGGAAAACTACCACATGCCTGCAATAATATGACAAGTATTTATTCAAGAAAATCTGCTGAAATTCAGAAAGGATTATGGGTTTATGACATGCATCCATTTTCCTCTACTCAGGTCTTGCACATCCCTGAAAGCCAGAAGCCTCATAATTACGGTAGCCATGAAGAACCAGAGCCTTGCAAGGACAGAAGGAGGAAGACCAGATGTGGAGTTCCTCAAAAAGCCCCAGTTCTGTACAACTGTCACTGTATGATCTGTCTCCCAAAAGCCTGGAAAAGTCCCATTCACAGAAACACTCTGTAGGTGATACGTGTACAAGCTATGGCTGTTGAAAACGTGCCCTGCATATTTACAACTGTTTGTGTCCAATGGCAAAACAGAAACTATGGTGCAAAATAAAGGGAAACATGGTATTTTTAATTTTTTTAATGTTTTTTTACTTTTTGAGAGGGAGAGACAGAGCACAAGCAGGAGAGGGGTAGAAAGAGACTGAGACACAGAATCCAAAGCAGGTTCCAGTCTCTGAGCTGTCAGCACAGAGTCCGTCGTGGGGCTAGAACTCACGAACCGTGAGCTCAAAATCTGAGCTGAAGCCAGATGCTTAACCAACTAAGCTCCCCAGGCACCACAAGGGAAACGTGGTATTAAAATATGAGTGATAGCCAAGGCTGCAAGAAACAGTTAATGACTAGAGTTAGGAAACTAAAATATCTGAGACTGAATTATAAAAGCCATTTGCTAAAACAAACAAAAGAGCAAAAATCACTGATAATCCCATATTTAGAAAAAATTAAAACTTTAGGAAATTATTTTATTTCATAAGGAGATTAAAATTAAATTGAAAAAATAAAATGAATATTTTCTTAAGAAAATAAAAATTACACAGAAATCAAAAGTTTTGTTAGAGAATAACACCAAAGCACCTCTCTGATTAAAATTTAATTATCAACCCACTACAAAACTACTAATTATGCACAAATAAAAGGTTGTTATAATGCTAATTATGTGCAGTTATAAATTTCATTGCTTTAATTCGATTTGCTCTCATTATCCTTCATTGAATTCTACTCAACCTTTGTTTTGCTAGGTGCAAAGAATTTTCTACCCACATAAAGTCATTTCATTTTATGAGAATGAATGCAATTATCACCTAGCTAGAAGCTAAGGGGCATTTTTTTTAACCTAGCTGGAGTGAAGTGACCCAATTAACACCTCACAAGAATACTCTGAATATTATACGTTTCACAAGGTGTTTTTAAGCTTAGAATAGGTTTGATTGATGGGCTTCTCCTCTCGAGAAGTTTTTATTTCTTTCTCATGATCTGAATTTTGGTTTTAGAACCTCAGCTCAAATATTACAATCTTTTAAAATTTATAACCATCCCAAGTGCTGCTTTACCAACTTGAAGCAACTTATATTTTAATTTCTTATATATTTCTGTCATAGAAACATATCTACAAGACATAAAGTAGTTTAAAACTACCTGTTTAATGTTTATGTTCTATAGGAATAGAAGACTAGCATATTTGTTCTCCTAAGATACATGGCTATATTTGGTCTCTCCTTAGAAAGTCTCTTTCCATTCTGTATATGTATATTTAAGGTCTATTCTATAAACAAGAAGGAAGCTTCTTGGCTCATGCAATATAATCAATAAGAGATTCTAGTAGAATATTCTTATCAATACTAATAAATATTTTTAAAAATAAAATGTATTTTGGTTTTAAAATCCATAGGAATTAAAACTGATTCTTTTAAAGTTTATTTATTCATTTTGAGAGAAAGAAGTAGTACAAGCAGGGGTAGGGGGAGAAAGGGAGGGAGAGAGAGAGAGAGAGAGAGAGAGAGAGAGAAAATCCTAAGCAGGTTCTGCACTGTCAGGGCTTGATCCCACAAACATGAGATCATGACCTGAGCTGAAATCAAGAGGAGTATTCTGAACTAAGTGAGCCAACCAGCTGCCCCTTAACTGACTTTTCTATTACTGGAAATTACACAAATAAAAAACATTAGAATATTCTGTTGAATGTCTATCAGTACTTACAAAAGTATTTCTTTCTTTCCAAAAGTTTGTCTCAAAATTGTGTGGTCAGACTTTAACTTCTACACTTCTTTTTAATTGCTACTTACATTTTTCTGATTGCATTATGAGCACTGTCAACCCACAAATGACTCAATGTGTCACTGTCTTCTGATTTCTTTCCACATCTCTGGCAGCTCCTTCTCATTCCTTTCGCTGTTTTATTTTTTTTCTTCCTGCCTCTATGACTCTAAATGTCAGTGTTTCCCTAGGTTCCATTTTTGGCCCTTTTCTGTTCTTACTCTGGCTTTCCCTTGACTGTACCTATATAATAATTTCCAGTAAGTGTCTTCAGCTGTATCATTAGACAGTGTCTGATTATTGTCTCATCTCTGATTATTGTTTCATAATAATATCAATTATGTCTTAGAGTTAGACACTAATTCTCACAACATTAATGATAAAAAAAAACTCCATTTGTAACTACAAACTATGGGAAATGTAAGTTATGAATCACCTGGTTAGCACTGAACAATTCTTTAGAAATAGAGAGACATAACCACCAGCCTATTCTAGTGGCCACACCTGAATTCAGACACCCCAGTTTCTGTGCTCACCGTGCTTTAACCTCACAGACAGGCTCTTGACTTAAAGTTTTTGTTCTCCTAAACCTGGGATTTATCACCTAGATATCTTCAAATTCATTCCCTCATTTCTTTTAGTACTTTCCTCAAATATCACCTTCCGTAGTTAGCTTTCTCTGCTTCTTTTATAAGGATGATGAGAAATAGACTTTTCAATAAAAATTTATACATGAGATTATGTTACATTATCTTTGGTATTTGTCATGTTGACATAGGCCATTTAAGTATGTACCATCATAGGTCTAATTAATATCTAGGTAATAAACTCCTAAAAACTTATAGGGAGTCAACCAGAGCTACACACTAATCATAAATTGAAGGTTTTTATTCTAAATATTTTTTAAACTTTAATCATTCCATACATACTTCTAGAACACCAATACATGCAAGAAAGTAAGCTACCAGTATGAGGAAACATGCAAGTTTTGCTGCACTCAAAGTATTTATCACAGAATTAAACACACATACATATACATCGATATCTATGTAAACTTACAAATACAAGAAAACTTAGAAAAATATTAGAAAAACTTTATGAAATTGGAATGTAGAGAGTCCTTATTTTAAGAGGAATCTGCAGAATTATTTATATAAAGGAGAAGAAAAGATATATTTTATGCTTTGTAGGATTTATGGTTTCTGAAGCAACCATTCAACTCTCTCTGTAACGCATAAGCAGCCAAAGAAGTGTATAAATGAGTGGGCATGTATATGAGTTCCCTACCACTGCTGTAATAAATTACCACAAACAACACAATTTTATGTGCTTACATTTCCAGAGGTCCGAAGTCTAAAATCAAAGCATCAGCAGAGTTGCATTCCTATTACAGTATTCAAGGGAGAATCTGTTTCCTTATACTCCCAGCTTCTAGAGTCCACAAAAGGGCAGAGTGACGTGAGGAAGGGTCCTGGAACACTGGGACCCTTCCTCACGTCTCTCCGCCCTTTGTTTCCCTGGAAATATTTCCTGATATATAATCTGACTTTCCTGCCTCACTCTTATAAAGAGTTTGTGATTACATTGGATTCGGGATAATCTCTCAATCTTAAAATACTTAATCTCAACTGCAAATTCCCTTTTACTATTCAAGGAAGATTATTCACAGGATCTAGAGAACAGGGTATGGACATTTGGGGGAGGTGCTGAAAAGTGGGGAGCTGTTACCTAGCCTCCCACAGCACTGGCTCTGCCCCAATAAAACTTCATTTATAAAAACTAGCATCAGGCTTGGTTTGGTCCGTTTGCCAAAAGTCCCTTAAAAAGGGTCCTCCTGGCCCCTTAAAGGAGGGCTTGGCAAACTGATTTTTCTATTTTACATGATTCTAGTATTTACCCAAAAGAAATTAAAATATATGTCCATAAGGACCTATTCAAGAATACTAACGTAGATTTGACTCCTAATAGCTCCAAAGTGGAAATCATCCAAATATCCATCAATTGTGAATGAAAAAACATTATGGAACATTGTAGTATAGTACTGACTACTATTCAATAGTAAAAGAACTACAAATACATTAAAAAACATGAATATACCTCAAAAGCATTCTATTAAGTAAAGAAAAATATACATGTGAGCCGTATGCTGTATTTTATTTTTTAATTTATTATGTATTTTTATTTATTCACTCAGGTGAAAGCAAAGATATGAAGGGCAGATATCAGATCAGTGGTTGCCAAAGATCATCAATAGACAGAGGATATTGAATATTTGGGGTTGGTTGAAACTTTATATATGACTTGCATCCTGACTGCTACATGACTGTATATGTAAGGAGTGAATCTCACTATATGCAAAATATGCATCGATAAACCTGACTTAAAAAATAGAACTTTAGATGAGAAAGAGTAAATATGTGATCCATATGACTTTGATTAGCTCTGTAAGTTGTAGGCAATTTAATTTGAAAGATTTGGAGTTAAAGAAAACAGTGCATGAGGTATAAATTATGAAGCATAATTTGATTTATCAAATTTTCTTTGTCTAAGAATTAATTCACTATCCATTTTAAGGAGATAAATCTATTTTAGATATTTCAAGTTATGCTCACTCACTCTTATGGAAGCTTATTGGTTATTCACATGCACTATTTGTATTTGATGCAATGGCATTTTATTCTTCTAATTCTCAATATATTGTTTTTAACAAGGATTTTTACCCTCATTTTTCTTTTTTAAGGCTTTTAAAGTAGTTTCAGCTTATAACAAATTTGCGAGGAAGGTACAGAGATTTCCCATTCACTCTCTGGCCCCACACATGCATAGCCTCCTCCATTATCTGTACCACCAGGTAAACAGTACATTATGTACTAAGGATGACCACACAAAGTCCATAGTTTACCTCGGTGTTCACTCTTGATGTGGTAAATTCTACTGGGATGGACAAATGTCTAGTGACATATATTCGTCATAATAATATCATATAGAGTATTTTAACTGTGCTAAAAATCCCATCCTAGAATTAAAAAATAATAATTCAGTGTTAATATAGCAAAAGGGAAGCTAAAATCTCTATGAATT
The DNA here is from genome assembly GCA_004023845.1 of Helogale parvula. Classification (NCBI taxonomy): domain Eukaryota; kingdom Metazoa; phylum Chordata; class Mammalia; order Carnivora; family Herpestidae; genus Helogale; species Helogale parvula. Next base: position 6,021 of record PJEM01016093.1, on the reverse strand, counting down.
TCACAAAAGACTGATACTAAATGGCTCCAAGACAAAAATAGATTCAGTTTTGTACCACTTCATTCAAAATACAATTGTTTTTAGGACAGTGACATACATCCCCTATTCAATAAATATTTCTAATCGGTTTAAGAAAACCTTATTTTTTTCTAAAAAGAAAATTTTCCTTTTTAAGAAAATAATTATGAACAAGTTGACAGGAGTGGCTATATAAGATAAAACATTATCTTTTTAAATAATATTTATTTATTTTTGAGGGAGAGACATAGATTGTGAGTGGGGTAAAAGCAGAGAAAGTGAGAGGAAGACACAGAATCTGAAGCAGACTCCAGGCTCTGAGCTGTCAGCAGAGAGCCCTTTGCAGGGCTTGAACTCATGAACCACAAGCTCATGACCTGAGCCAAAGTCAGACGCCAACCAATTGAGCCATTCAGGCTCCTCAAAACATTATTATCTTTAAGTTAAGTTAACATAACCTTATCATACATATATTGCTCACACTAATATCAAAGTAAATTACAAATTCAAGATGAACATGATCTTTTCGATAATCACAATAATAATAACTTACAAAAGAATGCCTAGCCAAAGAAAAAGAAAGAGTTGATACTGGAGATATACATTAAAAAAAGCAAACTGAGATGGATTCTAAAGATAATAAAAAATAACAAATTAAAAAAATATTCCAAAACAATGCTAAATTGGAATGAGATCTAGCAGACAGAGGGAGGGAGGTTTCTTTGGGGAAACAAAGAGTGACACTGTATTTTTGTTTACAAATGTTTAATAACAATTAAAGTGTGCTCTCTCTGCAAGGTTTTAATTTTTTTATATTAATTTATTTTTGAGAGACAAAGTGAGACAAAGCATGAGTGGAGGAAGGGCAGAGAGCGAAAGAGTCAAAGAATCTGAAGCAGGCTCCAGGCTCTGAATAAGAGTTCAGCACAGAGCCAGACGCGGGGCTTGAACCTACACACCATGAGATAATGACCTGAGCTGAATTTGGATGCTCAACCGACTGAGTCACTCAGGTGGCTCAGCAAAGTTTTAATCAGGAAAGAATTTCCAGTACTTGGCTTATTGCTTTGGCTCTTGGAATTAGACACCATTAACTGGGACTTGGCTCTGACTCTTATTAGATGAATCACTGGGTTGTATACCTTGAGGATTATGAATTCTTATTTCCCTTTTATTTTTTCAAAAAAGTCCTACTTCTATTGTGTCCAGATAAAAACTACATCTTCCAGCCTCCTACACAGACATGGGTAGTCATGTGTTCTAATTCTTGCTAACAATATGGTTTGAAGCAGAAGTCACTGAATGGGAATCCTCCTAAAATGCCCTGAAAGGACAGAGTCAGCTGACATGCACCTGTCATTGATACCTATCCACATTTTCAAATGCAGCATATTTTTGTGATATGTGTATGCCTGAGCATCTGTGAACCATAAAATTAAAGTTAAAGCCTTAAGAATGATAGATCAGAAAAAATTGGAATTTTCTAGAACATTAAAGAGAGCATGGAACACTGTGCACTAGCCTCAGAATGCCTACCTCTGGACTAATTTTTTTTTTTGAAGAAAATATACCCCAATTTGCCTATTGTATAATCTGTTATGTGCAACCAAACCTATTCTCCTGTGCCACAAAATGCAAAACACTTAGAAGATTTTCTACAATTATAAATCCTTTATAAATATTAACTATTAACAAATTTCAGAAAAGTCCAGGAGACAGATAAAGAAAAGTCCACAAATGATTTTCCTTATTCAACAGACTAAATAAAATGATAGAAGTAATGTGTATTACATGGTAGAAAATTAAATGTCTAATCTTGAAAGAGAGAAATGCCAGCACATGAAGAAATAATTTCAAGTGGATTCCATATTTCTCATTGACAAATAATAATGCTGAATGATAGAAAAATCAAATTACAAGCAAAGAAAATTCTAATGATCTATAGTAGAGTGTGTTTGGACAGGCACATGCTGTATCAAATTATACTGAGTCATGTATATAAATGCAACTAATTCTTGAATGTATTTAATTTTTGTTACATATATATGATATATATGTATATATAATATGTAATGTAAGGACGCAGGTCTGAATCAAACCGACTCTATGACAGGTTTCAAGTTACCCTCTGACCTTGAAGGCCTAAGTGTCAGTTTCTCAGAATCATTAGGCAATAGAAGGGCACACATTGCCTAAGGCAGGAGGGACCACCCTTGTGACACCCAATCAGGAAAGGCCAGCTAACACCCTTAACATTTCTAAGGGCAGGCCTAGAGATAGAATGCTAGTCACGCCCTACGTGAGGGTCCTGGGCCCACTCTGTGATTGGTCAATACTCTAAATGCTGTGATTGGGTCCCGCCAAAAGTAACGAATACTCTAGGCTACGTGAATGGTTAAACCTGCTGTCAATAATATTGTATAACAATGATTGGGTCACTGTACCTGTGTCACAATTTCCTGTAACTCCCCCTTCCCAAGCCCATAAAGGCCCTACCCCGCCTTTGTTCGGGGCTCTCCGCATGGATCCACTGTGCTGGTAAAGTCTGTGAGCCTGAGTTTAGGTCCAGCAAGCCTAAACCCATAATAAAGCCCTTTGCTTTTGCATGCGTGACTCGGTCTCCCTGGCTGTCTCTGGTTTTTGGGGACGATATTGAAATCTTGGGCATAACAGTATAACACTCATGAGCATAGTGGGTTAATTTCAATTCCTGTTAACTCAAAATACTTGTGATAAATTTCTTGATACAACTTCCCTGCTGGGCCTTCTGTGTATGGAGAAGTCTGTGCCCCGGCAAAACTGACTTATGCATATCAACCTGTTTCCTGACTTCTAGAAATCACCCCAGCTAAAAGGTTTGAGGTGATCTGAATTCATCAGCAAGACAACAAGATACTTGTGTTATATCCATATTTCATACATCTTGTAACACAGTTTTACCCCTTTCACTCAGTTTGGTATCATCTAACTAATTTATAAAAGAAAAAGCTTTGCTTTTGGCAACAGTTATTCAGGACTTATCAGCAAATGTATTAAATGGCATCGATATTCTGTTCTATTTAAGAAATAGGCACACCAATAAGATATTTATACAAACAATACTGAAGAAGCTGAAACAGTGTTATATATAATGTATTATTTTAAAGCTGATTTTATTGTTCTGGTGAGAAAAATCCATAAAGCCATCATATACTTGTTTACTTCACTAATCATTAAAATAAGAACAGACTGAATTTCTAAATGGCTTCTTGAAGCACAGTGCAGACATGGGGTTATCTTTGTAATGCAGCCAGTCAGAAGTGCAGACTAATCAAGCAGGTACAGAAGCACACACGTTTGCCTAATTTCACCACTAATCCTTTTCCAATAATCTGAATAATCTCCTTTATTTCTCTGCTTAAAGTACTCAGGCATTTAGTTTATAAACAGCTGCACTTTAGAAAGTGGAGTTTCAGATGAGCTTTTATGTTTCCTAAAACTCATTTTCTTTACAATAGTTGTACTAAGTAATGTAGGAGAAAAATAAGCAGTATTTGTGTAACAAATTGCAAATGATCTAAAAGTGCAAGATTATTTGAAAGACTCAGAAAACATGGAAGAATATAAGAATTAGCCTTTGTTGCTGAGGCTAATGTGATCTTGAACATATATTTGTACAGACTAGTCCAGAATTTCAGATTAAAAAGTGGAATTTGTGCAGATTATCTTATGTGTCATGTAACGTTTATTTAGAAAAAATCAAATTAAACTATCATGGTTCACAAATTACAAGTTTCAAGCTTTTCTTATGCATAAATGCACAGTTCAGCTATGGAATAATTTTGTTTTATAAAGAGACTTTATAGTTGAATCTCAGAAGCTAAACTGAACAGCAAAACAGATGTTACTTTGCTGACTAGAGATAATGAGAGGAAATTGTTATATTCTGCTTTAAAGCTCTATAACAAAGCATTTAATTTACAAATTTAGCTCAGCACAGTAATTTTGGATGTACAGAAATGAATTCTGATGCAGAAAAAATCTTTTTAAAAAATAATAAAAACCACTTTTTTCAGAACAATTTTACTACACTCGATTATTCCATTTTCATTTCATTTTTTGATACTTCAGTTGCCCTTGTTATCCACATAGTAATAAAAGTAAAAATTTTTAGTTGCATAAAAATAGATTAGATAAAATAATGAGAATTATTTGTTTATAATTAAAGTGATAATGATTTTCTCTTTCACAGATAAGAGGACTGTTTTATCATGACCCATACATTGAACATTCATACATATGGATAGACTTGACTATTATTCTCCAAAAGTGTGAGCATTCTATTTTTCTGGTCCATTTGCAACAATTTGAAGGTTATCTTGTCTCCAAGGGGCAAAAAGGCAGAATCATGACGCTGCAGGGTAAAAGTGCAGCTCGCTATAAAAGTCATGAGCCTGGTCATGATGGCTACCACAGCTGCTTCTGGAAATACCCTTCCTATCTAGCCTGTGTCTGCTCCAAAGAGAAAAGCAGAGGTGAATATTGATGAGACAAGGGTTGCAATTGCTGATCTTCCTCCAAGAAGGCCTTAGTTACATACAGATTCTCTAGGAGAGCAGGCAAAATAGCAATAATGCAAATGCTTCAAATAAAAGAAGGTTTTTATTTTCTCAAGAATTTAGCCATTCTTTAGTACCTATTATATTAGTGCTTTATTTTTTATTTTTGGCATCCATCTACTTTTATTTTTTTTGTTTTTGTTTTTTGAATATAACACAATTTATTTTTTTAACATTTGCAATTATTTTCCATCATTTACAATACAGTAGTTACAATGACACTCCAAACAGAAAAGCAAAGTAAAAAATCAAAACCCCAACTTCTATTTCATGTAATTAGACTTATACAGAAATTAGAAGGTTAAGTAACAACTAGTTAATCACCTAATTTCACAGCTATCTGAAGTGGCGATCGTTATACAGCAGCTTATCTATGATACATTCAAGATAAATGATACAATGTATTACTTGCCCATAAGCTACAACACAGCCTGCTTAATACGTTTTCTTATTAGTGCTTTAAATACTGTAAGAATTCAGTGAATAAGTCAGTCTTTGTATCTACTCTTATACATTATGTTGTAACTCAAATATAGATTTACAAAGTCATATAATATAGTGTTGCTTTCATTATTTATCCAAATGTCTTGCGATTTAAAAAATACAAATCACACACACACACACACACACACACAAAACATGTGTGGAAAGTCATGTTGCCTACCACTAATTATTGAGTTGTGTCGGGTGTAGTTCACAGACTTACTCTAGGAGAATCATGCCTAGCTATGGACTTCAGGAACTGAGGTTCTAAATTTCCTTCATTATTTCAAAACTTTTATGTTATTTTTTCAATACTTATTTATTTATTTTGAGAGAGAAAGAGTGAGAGAGGGGGAGAAAGATATGCATGTGTGTGAGCATGAACAGGGGAGGGGCAGAGAGAGAGGGAGAGAGAATCCCAAGCAGGCTCTGCACTACCAGCACAGAGCCTGATGCAGGGCTTGAACACATGGACCCTGAGAGCATGAGCTGAGCCAAAATCAAGAGTCGATGCTTAATTAACTGAGCCACCTATGTACCCCAAATACTTTTATTACTAAATATTAAGTTTTATATTTTGAAAACCTGCTATCGGAAAAAAATACCACATTTATGTAGAGAAATTAATATTGACACTAAAAGATTGTATATGCGTAAAACAATTTCAAAATCTTTGCTGCATTCACACCAAGTGTATTAAGACATGGGGCTAGATATCTAACAAACACTCCCAAATCTCAGTGACATATCAAGACCAAATAGTTTTTGCTTACATGTCAGCTCATATCTGAGTGACACCTACTGATACAAAATTCTATTATATTTAAGACTATTATCTTCCGGGGTACCTGGGTGGCTCAGTTGGTTGAGTACCTGACTCTTGATTTAGGCTCAGGTCATGATCCTAGGGTCACAAGATAGA